>QGOA01005490.1:0-38871 GCA_003313075.1 Termitomyces sp. MG16
CACGCGTCCTGAGTGAGACCTCTCAATGGGGCCGGAGGAGGAGGGGGTGCCGTCGAGGCGTTGCAGGCGGAGGGGCTGGTCGAGGGAGTCGTGGGGGAGGTCGAGAGCGTTGCTGATGAAAACTCCGGTGGCTCCGCTGTCGATGAGGGCCGATACTGGTCCTGGGGCGCCGTCCAGCCTGGCATTGATGACGAAGGATCAGGACAAACGGGACTGGAGTCCGGGGGGTGATGGGGGCCCGTCCTTTGGGGTAGGGTCCGGAGAGTGGGGGATGTCGAAGGGGAGTTGCTGGTCATCGGGCGTCGGGTCCCGGGTCAGGTGAAGGGTGAGATGTCGCCAATCGATGCGGGGGTTGGTGTCCCGGAGCCACGGAAGCCCTAAGACCAGGGGTGTGGAAGGGTGGAGTTTGGTTATCAACATCCGGAGGGTGTGAGTCTGTCCGTTGGCGAAAGTAACGGGCATATGCACGAAATGAGTGATGTCCCCCGCCGTAGAGGCGTCCCCGTCGAAGAGGCAGAGCCGTACCGGGACCGGGAGTCGCTGAGCGGGTTCCGGGGCAAGGGTAGACCATGTTTCATCAATGAAGTTGTCGGTGGCGCCACTGTCGACGAGGGTGTTGAGGGGGGTTCTGGAGGGGGTGAGGCAGGTTTTGAGGAGGAGGGAGTGCGAAGAGTGGGAGGGTAGATAAGCCGTGAGGGTGTCCTGTAGGAGTGTCATAGAGCGAAGATGTGAGACCAGGGCGGAGAAGACGTCGGGGTCGATTTCGCGATTTAGGGCGTCTTCCGGGTCTAAATCGCCGGGTCGTTTTCCGAATACTCGTAGGTGGCGTCCTCTCCTTCGAAGGTCCAGGTGGCACGTCCCATGACCTGTCGTTTGGGGCACTCGGAGATAAAATGGTCTTTCTCACCACAGAGTATGCAGGCACCCTCCCTTCTTCGTCGTTCCTGCACATCCATCGGGACTTCGATCCAGGATCGTCCCTTCTTTTGAAGCCGGTTGGCCTGGAGGGCCTCCTCGTCCCGTTCGTCTTCGAAGTCAAAGTCTTCGGGGTCTTCCGGGGGTTCCTCGGGGCTTGGCGTGTCGCCCGGGTCGTGGGCGGCCACAGCGGCGTTGAGTTGGGCCTGGGGGGGCGCCGCTGCTGGAGTTAGCATTGAGCGGGCCGCAACTCACCGGGGGTCCACCGCCAGGGAATGCGGGGGGACCGGGGCTTCGCCAGAGGGCCAAGGGGGTCCTCCTCTAGGGTTCCAGGGGGGTCAGGAGTTCGAATACTCACTGCAGTCTTCCCAGTAGCGTTGGTCGATCTGCATGATGAGGGCCTTGTATCTGTCGTAGGAGGGTTGTTTTGGGGCGAGTCGGAGGACGTCCTTGATGTGTTGTGGTAGAGTGCGGTAGAGGGCGTACCGGAGGGCGCTGTAGTTCCAACCTGTTCCGTAAGCTTCCTTCTCAAAATGTACGATAAAGGTGGTGAAACGTTCTTCCGAGCGCATCCGAAGGTTGAAGAGGTTGTCCTCGGCCTTGGCCACGGTGTCATAGATTCTGAACTTCCCAGAGAACTCGTCAACGAAGGCCTGCCAGCAAGCGAGTGCCAGGTTGTTGGGGTTGAACTGGATGAGGGCCATGTAGTGATCGAAGGTGATCCCCTGGAGGTACGATGCGGCAAAGGCCACCCGGGAGCTGTCAACCTGAAACGTGAGCGGCTTTGCCTGAAATGTATTGAGACACTGAGTGAGGAAGGTACGCCATTTTTGGGGGTCCCAGCCTGTGAAAGCGTCGGGCTTTTGAATGTCCAGTCGTCCTTCACGGGCGAGGGCGTTGCGAGCATCGTCCAGTCTGGCAGCGTTGCGGGGAGGGGGGCCAGCATTGTAATAGTAGTAGTAGTGATTACCCCCCCTCCTTGAGGAGGAAAAGCACCAAGGGCGGGACCCCACCTGCCTAGGGGGCCTCCTCCGGGCGGCTCACCTGGAGGTCCATGCCCGGGAGGTTCGTTCCTGCCAGGAGGAGGCCTGGGTCTCCATGCAGAGGGTGGCGGAGGTGGGGGCCCTGGGGGTCGTCCTCGAGGTTCGGCTGGGGTAGCGGAGGTGGTCGGGGAGGGTTCGGCGGTGTCGGGTCAGGCGGAGGGGGGCCGGGTGCTGGGTCGGGTGCCGGGTTGCGCGGGGGGCATTCAACCCAGGAGGGTCGTGCTTGCATCGGAGGTCGCGGGGGGTTTTGTAGGTCGAAGTGGGGTGGCGGGTCGCGGTGGAAGTTGCATTCCGGAGGGACCGGGGCTGACATAGGGGGCAGTACCGGGATGGGCGCAGGCACAGAACGTGGTTCGTTGTTGCCACACGTGAGCTCGTTGATGTAGCACAGCGTGTCGTCCGTGCTAGGGGTGTCCACGCGGGGTCTACCAGGGTTCGCCGGGGCCAGGGGTCGGGCATTGTCTGTTCACGGGAGGGGTTCCAGGGGTCTCTGGGGTTGTCCCCAGGTCTCGAAGGTGCTAGGAACTGAGTTAGCCCTGCGGCGAGTTGACAAGCCTACCATGCGGGCAGCGGGTTGATCGAAGAGGCCTCCAGTTGGGTTGAGGGACCGCAGTATGGCTGAGGCGTTTTGTCGCTCTTCCCGTTGTCGTTGTTTTGGAGTGGGGTCCACGGGGGCTGTCGGGGCTGCCGGGGCCGGCTCCAGGGGTTCCCGTCGATCGTGAATTGAGCGACCTGGGTCCGCGGGGTCGTTGAGGGGTCGAGGGGAGGGGGACGCATGGACTTCGTCGAGCAGCTGTTGCAATTCTTCTTGGAGGATCATATTGCGCCTATACTTTACCATAGTTTGCTCCAGAAGTTCTCCTCACGTGAGGCGGTCCCCAAATTTGACCAAGCAATGAGCCCATTTCTCTGGAGTGCCTTCAAAGTCGTCGTGCCCGAATTCCGTGAGCAGCGCCCTTGTCCGTTGAGCGAAGTCCTCCGGCGTAATCCTGAGTGAGCGGAGTACTTCGTCCCGTTGCCGTTCATACTCCGCAAGGCGTCATTGTCCCATTGGCGAGGGAGGGGTTCGAGCGGGTGGAGCGGCGGCCAGGTAGTGACAAGGGGGGTAGTCGAGGTAGGGAGGTTCTCGGGGTTCTTGGGGCTGGGGAACGGGGCGCTGGTAGCCATAGTAGGGGGTGGGTGCAAAGGGGCCCTCGCTGGGGGGGATCAGGCGAGGTCCACTGAGTACTGGTGGGGTCTCCGGCAGGCCCTCAGGGATGCTCCGGTACGAGGGGACCTCCATGGGTCGTGCCATGGCTAAGTTGGGCGGAGGGGCCCAGCTGGCTAAGGGCCCCAGATCATAGAGGGATGGGTCAGGGGCCCAGTGGCGGTGGAGGTACGGAGGTTCGTACGGGAGGGGTGGATAGACAGGGCGGGGAGTTTGCGCAGAGTAATGATCAGGGACCGGACGTCCGTAGGGGTCGGTCTAGTAGCTCGTGGGGTAGTAAGTATAAGTATATGTAGCTATCAAGAACGGTGTAAGGAGGGAGTCTTGATATTATGTCAGGTTCCGCTGAGTTGGGGGCTTTCCGGGAAAGCGATCGCCCTTACAATGCGGACTTGACCCACGGATACTCGGGTGTCTGGAACTCCAGAGCTAGAACTCCGGAGTTCAAGACGTAGACAGGGAAATCCTGGGAGGGGGGACTTAGTCCAGGGTTTTGAGTGGTGGGTAACTGGGGAGTTCGGGTGGGGGTCGAGTCGTGAACTGGAGGTTCTAAGACGAGACCAAGTTAGTAAATTAAAGTTGCAAAGTGCGTACCAGTCTTAGAGCACGCGAATATCCAAGCGTGCCAGTCAAGCGTGCCAGTCAATGCGTACCAGTCAAATAGTGGGCACGCAACAATTCAAGTAAAGCAAAGTAACAGTGTATGTAATATCAAGACTACCGAATACAACAGGGAGCTACACTATAAGTACTACGGGACCAGGTCTCGGGATTCCGGGATGTCTGGGATGGGTTCCAGAAGTCATTGAGTAGCGGGCAGGGACTGTATACCGGGATCGCGCGTGTGGGATGCGCGATCAATTGACGTGGGGGGAGTCGTGATGCGTGATGCATGATGGCCGGGAACGAGTCGCATGATCTGATCGTTAATCGGGGCTGGTGGCGGCTAATGGCGGTCCTTGATGCGCATGATGGCGGTGTCGGTGGTCGTGATGGCGGGGCGTGTCCTGTGGGGTCAGAGGGAGGATCCCGGATGGTGTTCTGGGGGTGTCCCGGGGTGGGCCCGGGGGGGAGGGGTCGTGACAAGGGCCCGGTGGTGGGAGGCAAGACCTGTGACATCAATTTTTCGTGATGTTATCGGACGATTCATGCATGTATATCTTGATGACATCTTCATTTACTCAGATTCCATTGAGGAGCACGAGAAGCATCTCCGTGTTGTGTTCGAGCGCTTATGTTCGAACCTATTGTACTTGAAGTGGAAGAAGTGCGAGTTGTATGCAGACCGGGTGGACTGCCTGGGACATGTTATTGACGATGAAGGTATTCATCCTAACCAGGATAAATTGGATCGGATTCATGACTGGCGGACGCCACGAAACTAAAACGATGTGCAGCGGTTTGTTGGGCTGGTAAACTACGTATCGACGTTTCTGCCGGATGTCACAACATACACAGGGCCACTGATGGCCATCACACAAAACGGGGCGCTATTTGTATGGTGGCCACTGCACCAACACTGCTTGGACATGATTAAACGAATATGTGATCGCATGCCGATCATATGTTCTATTGATCCACAACGAAATGAACCAATATGGCTCATTTGTGATGCATTGAAGACGGGAGTGGGAGCAATGTATGGACAGGGACAGTCCTGGCAAACTTGCCGCCCGGCTGGGTTTATGTCGAAGAAGTTCACAAATGCGCAGCAGAATTACGCTGTGCATGAGTTGGAAATATTGGCTATATTAGAGGCCCTCCTGAAATGGGAGGACAAGCTGATGGGGTATGATATTCATATCATAACCGACCACAAAGTGTTTGAGTTCTTCAAAACCCAGGCGAACTTATCTCTGCGTCAGCGGCGATGGATTGATTACATGTTGCGGTACAAGTTTGACATAACATATGTCAAAGGGGAGCTTAACAAGGTAGCGGACTGTTTGTCGCGCTACTTTGAGAGTGACTGACTAGATGAAGTCCATGAAGCTCATCACTATGTCAATGCGGATATACGTATTGACCCAGAAGGGGACGACATCCCTTACCAACGGTATCGGGAGATTAAGGACCATGTGGTGGACATTCGAGCCATGCAGGTTCGAGAGCATCGGCGAAGTAAGCGGTTGCAAGAGCGGCAGGAGGCACGCGATAGCGAGGTGGAATGTCTCAAGGTCGCAGGTGCTGGGGCCGAGGTAGGCTCTAGTGGATGCACTGCAGATGCGGGCGACAGGGATATGCGGCTGGCAGACGCACTACGTGCGCCTGCTGAGACAAAGTCTGCCCCTCAGGACTACCATCGATCTGAATTTTGAAAGGCAGTGATACTGGGGTATTCAGAGGATAGGCTGTGTACAGAGGTGCTGACACGGCCCAAGGATCACCCCAGTTTTTCAGTGCGTCAGGAGCTGATCTACACTGCTAGCGCTAGTGGCCAGCAGGTTCTGTGCTTGCCCCGGCAGCGTGCATTGATCACAGAGGTGATTAATCAGGCACATGGGGTGGTTGGGCATTTTGGGTCACAGAAAACGCTAGAATATGTGCGGCATTGGTATTGGTGGTCGAAGATGCATGCTGATGTACTTGCGTTTTGTGCCAACGGGTGAAAGGGGCCAACCATAAACCGGCTGGCAAGCTGCACTCACTACCTGTGCCCATGAAGCCGTGGGACTCCATCGGGATGGACTTTGTTGGCCTGTTTCCCGAGTCCAAGAGGTTCAACTACTTGTGGGTAGTGATATGCAGGATGACGAGTATGGTACACTTGATACCTGTGTGCACCACAATGAAGGCCTCGGAGCTCTCATGGATTTACTTGAAGGAAATCGTGCGGTTGCACGGGCTGCCGAGCTCAATCGTTAGCGATCGGGATTCAAAGTTCACGTCGAAGTGGTGGCAAGAGCTTCACGTGATGATGGGCGCAAAGCTGCTGATGTCAACCTCATTCCATCTGCAGACGGATAGACAGACGGAGCGAGCAAACCGTAACGTGGCACAGATATTGCACACGGTAGTGCACCCAGACCAGCGGGACTGGGTAGACCGAGTACCTCTGACAGAGTTTGCGATAAACGCTAGTGTGTCGGAGACAACAGGGTATGCCCCGTTTGAGTTGAATGGGGGGTTCTTGCCCTCCATGCTTCAGGAGTTGCACGCCGATGCAGCGGTGCATAAGGAAGTTAAAGACTTTGCGCGGACTGCCCTGGAGAATTTAGCAAATGCACATGATGCGATCATTGAAGCACGCGTGTTTCAATCAAAATATGCAAATAGGAGGCGAGCGGAGGAGCCATCGCTGGCTGTAGAGGCGCTGCTATATCTATCAACGCAAAATTTGAACCTACCCAAGGGCAGGGCGAGCAAGCTATGCCCGAAGTATATTGGTCTGTATAAAATCATACAGGCCGAGCCGAAGACGTCAAACTATGTACTGGAGTTGCCTACGGCGCTGCAGACATGACGTATTGTACCGAAGTTCCATGTATCACTGCTTCGACCCTTCAGGCCGAATGATGATGCATTGTTCCCCGGACGGGTGGTCCCAGAAGCTTATGACTTCGGGGCGAAGGATGATCAGGAGCGGTTTGTCGAGGACCTAGTAGGCCATCGGTGGAACGAGGCTGGGGGTCTGGAGTATGAGGTACAGTGGAGCTTGGGTGATACGACATGGGAGCCGCATCAGGAGTGTGCCAAGTTGGCCGCCTTGGATTGGTATTTGGAGTTGCATGGCATGAAGTGCCCTGCACAGTTGCCGAGGAAGGACAGGGCTCGGGGAGCCATGTAAATGTGGCGGATTGTTGGCCGAAAGGGGAAGTGATGATGTAAGTGAAGGCGGTGTACAGCTGACTTGGAATTTTTGTCTTGTCATTGGATTGTTTGTACACCTCACCGCCATGTCTTTGTCGCACCAGGACCAACGCTATTTGAGAGATAACCAGAGCTCACGGAGCTCTGGTGGTGGGGGAGAAGTGAGAGAACAGCAGCAAGGGGGTATGGGGAGTTTTTTTGCATACCCTCAGGCACAGCAGGGGTACGGGCAGGGGCAGATGCCCATGTTCTTTATGCCAATGCCGGTACCAATGGGTCAGCAGGCGGCGGGGGCAGGATCGAACTGGGGAATGATGATGCCCCAGGGAGCGATGATGCCGCCGTTGCAGCCCTGGCAGCAAATGGGAGGAATGGCACAAGGCCAGGCACAGAGTGGAGGAAGTCATCAGCCTATGGAGGTTGATGGGGAAGCAAGAGCGAGTAGACCGAGAAAAGAAAGTTCGCCTCCGATAGAAGGTCGACGTAAGGTGCAATACAAGAGAAAGGTACCTCGGGGATCTCCTCAGTAGAGGTCGCAGGAGGATCGGAGGTCGAGCAGACGAGGCCCACAGGAAGGGTCGCGTCGAGAGACAAAGCAGCAGTCTCCCAAGCAGGAGACAACTCAGGACAAAGGAAAAGGGAAGGAACGGATGACAGAAAGGGACCAGTGGCGTGATGAGCCACACGCAGAGGCGTTGTGGAGATGCTTGTTACAGGCGGGTCACCGCGTGCCACCTGAGACTGAGTTCCTTCGAGATACAGTGGCCCAAGTAGTGGTCACTGGATTGTTAGACGAGATAGCGCTGTTGCAAGAGCGGCAGCATAACACTATTGCAATCTTTAACAAGGTGCTGAAACGTCGGGCGGCCATGCCCGAATATGCCCTGGAGTCAGAACTGAAGAGAACTCGGGCAGATCGACCGCAGGCGGAGGATAACGCTCGACCTTGTGAAGGTCGAGTAACGGGGGTACTGCCATTGGAGCAGCAGATAGAGAGAGAGAGTGGGCCGTCAACGTCGTCAGAGTTGTCCAGACAGGGGTCAGTAAGGAGTGCGATATCTTCGACGCAAGCGCCGAAGAGGAAAGAGAGAGCAGCAGCGAAGCAGCGAAGCAGGTGGATGAATTTTTGGTGCAAATGGTGACGTTTGCAGCAGACATGCCACAGGAAGTGCTGGGAGGAGTGTTGAGGTTTCAGCCCTGGGTAGAGTATGAACCGCCATCGGAAAGCTACCCAGAGAAGTGGCTGGACGCTGACCCTCGAACGGAGAACAAAGCAGAGAATGTGGTGCCTTCAGGTGCACCAATGGTTGTTGCAGGGGAAGCAAAGGCAGCCTATCCCCACGGGGATAGTGAAGACGAGGATGCGAACTATATCAGTTCGAATGAGGCTACTCCTGACGAGGAGGAGTCGAAGCACGAGCAGGGAGTGAGGGTCGCTCGCAATATGAAGAAGAACAAGCAGAGGAAGAACGAACAGGCTGAGTTTGAGCGGAACAAGCAGAGACGAGCTGAGGAAGCTACGGGGATTATCCTCCTGAGCCTCAGTGTTTGAGTATTTGCGGACCACATAGTGGAACGCCTTAACTCGTTCTTCAATGGAGGGTTGGACCGACACTTTTATTATTCGTCCGCAAATAATACCGTATATGTGGGACCGGAGGCTCGACAGGCCTACATCCACGAGTCGAGCCATGTGAGTGGGTATGGTGGCACAAAGGGAACCCTCAGTAAGGTTGTGCCTAGAGGGTTCCCCATGAATCCTCTCCAATTACGCAAACTTGTGGAACTAATTCGTAACCAGTATGCGCCAGCCAACAACAGGATCGCTGGCTATCAATTGTTTCGAGAGTTCCGCCGTGTGAGCGATGCCTGCAACATCAGCGCACGCAACAAGACTATGAAGCTGGTCTTGAGCCATAGCGATTACAGCCAGGTGGACCCCCCATTTGAGGCACGATCGGCGGTGATGAGGATGATGGCCCTACCTGTCCCGGATGGGATAGTGCACACAAAGGAGTGGGGGAGCCATCGAAACACGACGCTTGCAGGTGTTAGCTTTGAGCAGATTGAGAAGACGCTGGACCTGGAGAAATGGGCCCAGAATGCACTGTACTTCGGGCGACCAGGCATGCCTAATGCCATCCCTGGAATTGCATTTGACACTGCATACCGTATGCACTGGAGGACCATCTTTGGCCATGCCCTGATTAGGTCCTTGTCCCCCCAGGGCAAGGCTCGTTCGTCGTTTGCCCGGCAAATGGCATTAGTGTTGGCCAAGCCGGGATTGTACCGTGAGGTGGTACAAGACTTTAATACGGCCCATCCCAACGATCCGTTTGTTCCAGCTCCATGGAACATTGTGTCCATCATGACACCCATCTTCCCAGATGAGGCAGCGAGCACCATTACAGAAGATGGTGTGATCCAGGTGATGCTTCACAACCGCATCCCCGTGGAGTGGGCTGACCATGCGTATACGTATGGAGTGGTGTTCCTCGAACACCAATTTTTCCAGCCTACTCCAGCCATGCCACGCTACGTTCATGTGGATAATGAGCGTCATGTTCGAATGCATTGTTATGGGGCACCGGTCGCTATACCGGATTGGGATGGTTGGAGAACACCAACCACCAAGGACGTTTACCGCCTTCGGGTATTATTGGCAAAGGAGGAGGATGAGCAGCGCCGGTTTTATGTCAACCATGGATTGCACTATTACATTGGGTCAGACCCCAATGTGCATCATCTATGGAAGAGGCAGGAGCACCATGGGCCCCTGCCCACGAGTTGTCCGACCGCAGGTGCTGGCCCATCATGGGAGCCTGACACACTGGTTCGTCCACCGGCTTCGGCGCCGTCCTCGAGGCCGCCGTCAGTCGATGAGCGCATGCAGTCCCCCCAGCTGGAGGACTACCCATCGAGCCCACTGGAGCCAATGGCATCACCTATTGCACCCACCATGGCCTGATGTCGTGGGTCACAGAGTCGAGTGTTGCAGACCGTACAATGGTCTGAAAGGGGGGCGTGTAACAGAGGGACCTCGTCAAGGTCCCTAATTCAGTATTTCTCCACAACCGCACCCTGAGGGGTGTGGGAAGTATGTTGTATTAGAGGACATAATTACAGTAGTAATTATTTCTCTAATTAATTTACCTTTAAATTACGATGTATTTACTCTTATTTGGGTAGATACTTTTTTACTTACACTACGTACAGAGAAATCTACCGATTTAGCAGATTCTGTGTCTTGTGTGACTAAGACAGTAATATCTCTTACACCAACCCTGTTATCTTGGTAGTGGATACTTTGTACATTGCCGTTGGCTACTTCCTGTGTCAGTGCCTTAGCAATAATCGGAAACAGCAACACTACAACTGCTTTGGGTCTATTATGCTAAACAACAGGGAGTCTCGCTACAGTCAGCCTAAACTAGAGCTTTATGGACTCTTCAAAGCTTTCCGGTCACTAAAGATGTATTTGATTGGCGTGCGGAACCTCATTGTAGAAGTCAACACTAGATACATCAAAGGCATGTTGCAGAATCCCAATATCCAGCTATCCGCTAGTATGAATCGTTGGATAGTCACTATTCTTATGTTTCACTTTGAGTTGGTACACATCAAGAGCTCTTTCCACGGCCCAGATGGACTCTCTAGGCGACCACAGCAATCTGGTGACCTGGCAGTAGATCCACAGGCTGATAGCAATTTTGAGGACTGAATTGACTGATTACATGGTTTTGTGCACCTTATACAACAACCAATTCCCTTGCTGCGTCGGCAACAAACTACCAGCATCCTTTTACATCTCCTTGTCCCTTACTGACCCAAGATCTTTAGCACACCTCTCACATTCTACATGGCAAGCATCCTTGGACAAGGCTTGCCTCCAGTAAAAGTTGTACAAGAACCTCACTCGCTAAGAGAAGATAGTAGAAACTTGACATATGATGCTGTTTCCGATCTGCTAAGGCAAAAGCAGAAGATAGTTGCCTGTTAGTAGTCAAACAATGGATACAAGACCTCAAGTGACCAGCAGGACTTACTGACAAACAATACGCAACCTTTATCTGATATGCCACCCACTTCTTCTTTACTGACAACCGTCTTTGGCAACAAAACCGAGATGGTGCTCACAAGCTGATCATCAAGCCAGAAAATTGTTTATGGGTCCTGCACGCCATGCATGACAAACTAGGACATAGAGGTCTGTATGCTACCCGAGCCTCTCTTTTAGAACAATTCTGGTGGCCACACGCTAGTGCTGACATCACCTGGTACATTAGGACTTGCCACCTCTGCCAAATTCAACAAACATGCCAAGTACTTATCCCACCCACTGTTGCAATGCCAGCTCCCCTATTCAGCAAAATTTATGTCAATACCATGCATATGCCCAAATCTGGTCGCTACAAGTATATTATTCAAGGTTGTTGCTTGCTAATCCACTGGCCTGAATTTTGAATGCTTCAAAGAGAAAACACGGAGGCGGTTGCTAAGTGGCTGTTTGAGGATGTCATTTGCCATTGGAGAGTGCTAAGAGAAATTGTCATGTGCCAATTATCAAAGCGCTAACATATCTTGCCAAGAAATACAACATTCATCACATTCAAATATCTGGCTACAACAAGTGTGCCAATGGCCTGGTAGAGAGACCACACTTTGACGTTTGGCAAGCGCTCTTCAAGGCAGTTGATGGCGACAAATCTTGTTGGAGTGAAGCGACATACTCAGTATTTTGGTTGGAAAGAGTTACTATTTATAAGTGCATGTGTTGTTCTCCCTATTACGCAGCTACTGGCACCCATCCTTTACTCCCTGCCGACATTATAGAAGCAACCTACCTTCAGCCAGCATCCAACAGTATCTTAGTGACTACTGACCTGATCGCCAGACAAGCTATTGACCTCCAACGAAGGAAAGAAGATTTAGAGCAACTCTATGAGGTAGTCTTTAGCGCCCGTCGCCAAGCAGCCTTGTGATTCGAGACCAAGCATAGCGCTACTATCAAGGATTACAACTTCCCAAGGGGAGCGCTAGTGCTTATGCGCAACTCCAGAATCAAGACCTCATATAACAAGAAAATGCGCCCACGCTATTTGAGACCTTTGGTAGTCATCTCTCATAACCATGGAGGCGCTTACGTGCTCTGTGAATTAGATGGTTCAGTATTACATCGACCTGTTGCTGCCTTTTGCCTATTGCCATATCTTGCCAGGGAACAAATTGACTTGCCACTGGAAGCACTAGATATTGACACTGCCAAACTTAGAGAACTGGAAGAAACTGACTTATTGGACAATAATGATTTGCCGACTCTGGTTGAAGAAGAAGAAAGTGATTAGAAAAGACTATATTGATAAGCTCTCTTTTTCTATTACTTACCTTACTTATCTTTCTTGCCAATACTTACTGTACTATATCCAACAGACAATTCCTTACATAGTCAAGCTGCAGCGCTAGCGTGTCACCAACGCTTGGTGCCCTGCACAACTCTTGCCAAGAGTTTTTCGCTATGATAATTTTGTCAGGGGACTCCTCATTTCTTCCTTTTCTCACTCCTTATCTCTTCACTCTCCTTCCATTCATTCTCTTATTTCTTCTGACATTATTTCATTTTACTGTTTCTATTCTTTCAACACTATCTGTTAGTACCACTCTCAGCCCTTGAGATGCTCTGGTTCTTTAGCCACCATTCAGACAAGTGTGGGCCCACTTAGCACCGCTTCCAGACCGCTTATATAAGCCAGAGTTTGCCAGAGTTTGCCCCTTATTTGTACAAGTATTTGTGTAGGCAATTTTCGAGTTTTTAAGGTTTTGTTGTACTGTACAGTTGTTTCCCATGCTTCAGAGGCCCCAGAAGCGTCCAACCTGGCATAGGGAATCCCTAGACTTGTTCTCTTTGGATCTCCCTCTGCCAGGTGAGTAGCTATCTTGATATTGTCAGTATATATTCTAATACACTTTGGATCTCCCTCTGCCAGCTGTGTGACTGAGCTACAGCCTCTAAAGGTCGCCCTTACAGATTTACTGAGTGTTTCCCTTTTTCCCCAAAATTTGACTAAGTCCCTCGCTTACTACTCCTCTTGCTAAAACCTAACTTAGAATGCTTGCCGCTTGCTTTCTCTTTGCTGTACTTTCTTTGCCCTGTGCTGTTGCGCTAACTCAGACTACAGAACTTATCCTTCCACTCAACAATGAGGCGGCAAATAAAAATGTATGGACAGTAACAAGAAAAATATATACAATGGCCTACCTACCCTGAGGTCCATTTTTGTCATCCGTAAGTGACAAGGAGTCGTCAAGAGGCAAGAGGTCGCCAACCTGAACATGGTTGAGGGCTTGCCACTCTAGCACCTCATTGCAGTCAGCTTGGTACTCTTGCAGGGCATCTATACTACGGGTCAAGTTGGAGTACTGGAGTTGCGAAGCCATAATCTGCTGCCAGGCTTGTTTGTGCTCGCGACCCAATACCGCTCACATGCTTGCCACACATACTGCCATCTGCTCTATAACCTGGGGAGGGTACAAGGCTACCACAGGATAGACCAAGTCTTCCCCCAGCAACTCTTGGCTGAGGCTGGGGGATTCACGACAAAGGCCCACTTGAGCTCACCCAGTGCTGAGTCACCAAATTATCGCCATTTACCCAGGGGGCGGCAGGCTCCAATGTCGGCAACGCCTGAGATTCGCCAGGGGCCTTCCGCAACATCTCATCCAAGTCACCCTCAGCATCCTCACTACCTGCGTCTATCTGTTCCTTCCCTGGCAACCCCTGGCCTGTTCCTTCCAACTTCTTGATGCCCTCAGACGCACCCATCTCGATATCCTCCACTGCCAACCCCGTTTGAGCGCCAACATTGGATGGGCCAGCAGATGTGCCATCTGACAAGTCAATTGGGGACAGCAATTGAATGGGACCGGCCTCATCGCTAGGAGGGGGCAGGCAGCTCGTGGCAAGCGCTTGTTCCAATTCTTTTATCTCCCTGTCCTCAGCACTTGGAGAGGGAGATGGCGACTCAATGCGGATGTGTTTGGCCTTCGCCTTACCTTTACCGGGAGAAGAGACCTTGCATTTTTCTAGGCACTCACCAGCGCTGTACTTGCTGATGGATTTGGAATCCTCTCCTTGACATGTTGGTAGCACCAAGGAGGACTTGCTAATACTGGCTGCCCTCCCAGTGGCAACTTCCTGCCTCTGCCTCTCTACAAACTTCCTTGCACGCTTAACCAAAACTGCATGGGAAAAGGTCCTCTCGACAATGATGTCTGGCACCCCCCCCTTGCTCACAACTCTTGGCACTATCAATGGTACAAGCATGCTTGAGAGTGCCGCATCGGTAGCAAGGTTGAGCGCCAGTGGGAAACCAACAACTCTCAGGATCATTGTCAGCCCAACATTTGTCGCACTAAGATCAGCTAAGTGGAAGAAAAGTTATAAAAGAATAGTTGCTTACCGCTCCCCGCAAGTCTTTGAACTCTTGGCAGATTGACTTTTTCACTGTGCTTTATTTTTCATCTCTGGAAGTTCCACTCCCACTTCGATCCCCTCATCCAAAGTTACCTCCTCCTGTTGTGGCAAGAGCAATGCCTTCAGTTCCTTGTCGTCGAAGGAGGACTGGGTGGGAATCTATCTCATGGTCAGCAAAGGCACAAGCACAGTTAGAGACCACTTACCACATACTGAGGGGCCTTCTCTTTGCGAGACTAAAAGAATTGATTGGCGATGCACAACAGCGGTAAGAAAAGATGAGGCTTACCTTCTTTTTCAAAGTCTTGCCTGGCTTGACTGAGGAACCCATTCTGCTTGCCAGCAGTGCTGGGTTCTGGGCACTACCAGTGCGGAAACCTTTGCTTGACCCAAGTTTGAAGGCGCCTCCATGCCCACACCCTCGATGCACCTGACAAAATTGTTGGCCTTAGCAATGTAGGCATAAGCAGCTTCTTGGGCTGCTTGAGAAGGCACAGGGGGCAGAGTTGGAATATGGAAAGACATATTTCGTTTTTAGAGCACCAGGTAAAAATGGGGAGAAGAAACGAAGTCCAAACTCACATGCCAGGACTATAAACAAAATCTCAAGAATGCACAGACCACTCATCACAAAAATGGTAATGGTAACCATATTTGGTGACTGAGGACAGTCAATTTTTCAGTTGGGGAGAAATGATAGGACCTCATATAGGATCAGCGCATCAACGGCAGGCCACGGCAACATGGCACTGGCTCAGAACACCTTAGCGTGCACTAATTAACCAATTTTGGCAATATTTGATGGCTGTGCATGGCAAGAAGCAGATCTGATCAATGATCATGCCGATGGCAGACAGAATGACAACTGACAGATGGCATCAGTCACTGATGACAGCACTTGGAAAGAAGACTGACGATCTATCAAAAACTAATGGACAGCTTGGCGTTTGACCTTGGTGTCTGACATTGCTTAGCACCTCAATTTGGCACCTGACATTGCTAAGCATTTTGAACAGACAGAAGGGTGATGAATTTGATAGTTTAGCATTGCGATCTGCCGCCTGGCGTCACTAAGGGTCTTGAATGGACTGTAGGGATCTGAAACCGTTGGAGCTACCCCTATAAAATTTTCTAGTTTACTGCACTTTGGCAATTTTTAGTCACTGGCGACGGTGAACTCCTTGTAGTATAAAAAGTACTTACCGACTTGTACATATGACCAAGAGAAGAACAGAGTTTCCTGCTCCCCTTACTCCAGTCTCCCTTACAGTCTAAATCTCATTTATAGTCGGCAACGTCGAAGTCATCGGCAGTTGCAGACTATTGCTAGCCTTCAACAAACTTGTGCCTTGCAGCTATGGCAGGCATTAACGTTGCTTAGACTACGCTAAGCTTACCATGTTTTTGCCACTTACCTTGCCATGTTCACTTACCGCCTCCTCCACAGGCACTTTTACTTTAGCGCTTGACACTTGCCGACTCTTTTCCAACTTTACCTTATTTTCATAGGCACATTCTCTGGGACCTGCCTGGGACTCCTCACATCACTTTTAGTGTGCCCAACGCAAGTTTTTGGTACGGTAACACTATTGCTATATTTGTTACTGACCAAACTTTGGACGTCATCAATGGTTTTGTGTCCTCAAAAAAAACAGTAACCTATGCATAGTCCACAGCCTAGAACCACTAAATAGGGTTACCATACAACACTTTGGCATACTGCTTTTTTCTGACCATGTTGCTGAGTCCTTTGCCAGGCACATTTGTGGTGCCACCCTTGATCTCTATGTTGACTATGATGAACACCTGATACACCCTTCCTCCTGTGATCTCACCACCTTCCAAACTCTGTTTGGCGTGTTGCACCTAGTTACTTTACCAATGGGCTGGACAAACTCAGTCCCTATATTCCACAATGACATCACTTTCATTCTCCAACCTGAGATACCACATAATGTCCTTAGCTTCATTGATGACATTGGCATTAAAGGCCCCAAAGACTGGCAACTTGTAAATGGCTTATCTGCGACACATCCTGACAACTCCAACATTTGCTTAGCACTATGGGAGTTTTTTCAGCTGCTTAACCGAGTTCTCCAATGGATGAAGTATAGCGGTGGAACCTTTAGTAGCCATAAGTCCTTTGTGTGCCAAGGTTCAAAATACTTGGTCACATCTGCACTCCTGATGGACATGTTCTCGACAAGTCTCGCCTAGCACTTCTGGAGCAATGGAGTCCTTGCTGCAACTTATCTGAAGTCCATGCCTTTCTTGGTACCATTGGCATTCTCAGGATATTCATCAAGAACTTTGCCCATCATGCACATGCACTTAACCAACTCATTCACGCCAATGAGCCCTTTGAGTTTGGACCAGACCAGTGATGATGCCCAAAGTTTGGTCAGTAACAAATATAACAATAGTGTTACCATACCAAAAGCTTGCGTTGGGCACGCTAAAAGTGATGTGGAGAGTCCCGGGCAGGTCCCAGAGAACACGTCTATGAAAAATAAAGTAAAGTCAGAAAAAGGTCGGCAAGTGTCAAGCGCTAATGTAAAGTGCCTATAAAAGAAGCAGTAAGTAAACATGGCAATGTGAGCGGCAAGAACACGGTAAGCTTAGCGATATCTAAGCGTCGTTAATGCCTGCCGTAGCTGCAAGGCATGAGTATGTCGAGGACTAGCAAGAGTCTGCAGCTGCCGATGACTTCGACGTTGCTGACGGTAAATGAGATTTGGACTGTAAGGGAGACTGGAGTAAAGGGAGCAGGAAACTCTGTTCTTCGATAATGTATGTACAAGTCGGTAAGTACTTTTATACTACAATGAGTTCACCATCACCAGTGACTAACAGTCGCCAAAGTGTGGTAAACTAGAAAATTTTATAAGGGTAGCTCCAATGGTTTCAGATCCCTACCGTCCCTTCAAGACCCTTAGCGGCCCCAGGCAGCAGATCGCAATGCTAAACCATCAATCCATCACCCTTCTGTCTGTCAAAATACCTAAGCAATGCCAGGTGCCAGATCAAGGCGCTAAGCAGTGTCAGACATCAAAGTCAAATGCCAAGCTGTCCATCAGTTTTTGATAGATCGTCAGTCTTCTTTCCAAGCACTGTCATCAGTGACTGATGCCATCTGTCAGTTGTCATTCTTGCTGCTGTCAGCGCTATCATTGATCAGATCTGCTTTTTGCCATGCGTGGGCATCAAATATTGCCAAAATTGGTTAATTAGCATGTGCTAAGGTGTCCCGAGCCCGTGCCGTGTTGCCGTGGCCTGCCAATGATGCGCTGATCCTGTATGGGGTCCTATCACCGGGTCACTGCACAACGAGACTTAGTAAAAGCCCTACAAGATGCCAAGCCCCTAGTTCCCATCAACTATGCCTCTGCCAACCCTGTTATCTTGGCAGTAGATACTTTGTACATTGCCATTGGCTACTTCCTGTGCCAGTGCCTTAGCAATAATCAGAAATAGCAATGCTACAACCGCTTTGGATCTATCATGCTAAACAACTGTGAGTCTTGCTACAGTCAGCCTGAACTAGAGCTTTATGGACTCTTCAAAGCCTTCCAGTCACTAAAGATGTATTTGATTGGCATGCAGAACCTTATTGTAGAAGTCGATGCTAGGTACATCAAAGACATGCTGCAGAATTCCAATATCCAGCCATCTACTAGTATGAACTGTTGGGTAGTCGCTATTCTCATGTTTCACTTTGAGTTGGTACATGTCAAGAGCTCTTTCCACAGACCAGATGGACTCTCTAGGTGACCACGGCAGCTTGGCAACCCAGCAGTGGATCCACAGGCTAATAGCAATTTTGAGAACTGGATCAACCAATTACATGGTTTTGTGCACCTTATACAACAACTAATTTCCTTGCTACATTGGCAACAACCTACTAGCATCCTTTTACATCCCCTTGTCCCTTACTGACCCAAGATCTTTAGCGCACCTCTCACATTCTACGTGGCAAGCATCTATGGCCAAGACTTGCCTCCAGTAAAGGTTGTACAAGAACCTCACTCGCTAAGAGAGGACAGTAGAAACTTAACATACAATGCCATGCCACAATCCACTAAGGCCAAGATGGAAGACAGTCACCTATTAACAGTTGAGCAATGGATACAAGACCTCAAATGACTGGCAGGCCTTACTGACAAACAATACGCGACATTTATCCAATATGCTACACATTTCTTCTTTACCGATAACCAACTTTGGTGACAAAATCGAGATGGTGCTTACAAACTGGTCATCAAGCCAGAAAGGTGTTTATGTGTCCTGCATGCCATGCATGACAGGCTAGGACATAGAGGTCTGTATGCTACCTGAGCCTCTCTTTTAGAACAATTCTGGTGGCCACATGCTAGTGCCAATATTGCCTGGTACATTAGGACTTGCCACCTCTGCCAAATTCAACAAACGTGCCAAGTACTTATTCTGCCAACCGTTGCAATGCCAGCTTCACTCTTTAGCAAGATTTACGTTAATACCATGCACATGCCCAAATCTGGTCACTACAAGTACATCATTCAGGGTCACTGCTCGCTCATCTACTGGCCTGAATTTTGAATGCTTCAAAGAGAAAATACGGAGACAATCGCTAAGTGGCTATTTGAGGACGTCATTTGCCATTGAGGAGCGCTAAGAGAAATTGTCATGGATAACGGTGTGCTAACATATCTCACCGAGAAATACAACATCTATCACATCCAAGTATCTGGCTACAACAAGCATGCCAATGGCCTGGTAGAGAGACCACACTTTGACGTTCGACAAGCGCTCTTCAAGGCAGTCAATGGCGATGAATTTCATTGGAGTAAAGCAACATATTGAGTATTTTGGTTGGAAAGAGTTACCATTCATAAGCGCATAGGTTGTTCTCTCTATTATGCAGCTACTGGCACCCATCCTTTACTTCCTGCTGATATTATAGAAGCAACCTACCTTCAGCCAGCACCCAACAGCATCTTAGCGACTACCGATCTGATTGCCAGACAAGCTATTGACCTCCAACAAAGGAAAGAAGATTTAGAGCAACTCCACAAGGTAGTCTTTAGTGCCTGTCGCCAAGCAGCCCTGTGGTTTGAAATGGAACATAGCACCACTATCAAGGATTACAACTTCCCAAGAAGAGCGCTAGTGCTTATGTGCAACTCCAAAATCAAAACCTCCTACAATAAGAAAATGTGCCTGTGCTATCTGAGACCTTTGGTAGTTATTTCTCATAACAGAGGAGGCACTTATGTGCTCTGTGAATTAGATGGTTCAGTACTACATCGATCTGTTGCTGCCTTTTGTCTATTGCCGTATATTGCTAGAGAACAAATTGACTTGCCGCTTGAAGCACTAGATATTGACACCACCAAACTTAGGGAACTTGAAGAGACTGACTTATTGGACAATGATGATTTGCCAACTCTGGTTGAAGAAGAAAATGATTAGAAAGGACTATATTGATAAGCTCTCTTTTTCTATTACTTATCTTACTTATCTTTCTTGCCAATACTTACTGTACTATATCCATCAGACATTTCCTTACATAGTCAAGCTGCAGTGCTAGCATGTTGCCAATGCTTAGCGCATTGCGCAACTCTCTCGCCAAGGGTTTTTTGCTATAATAACTTACTGAGCATTTTCCTTTGCAAAAATTTTGCTAAGATTCCCCCTCTAGCTGTGTTTACTTATCAGTTTACTTAGAAGACTTACTATCACTGACTCAGAATTGAATATATATAAAGAACAGGGCGCTAACAAAACACTATACATAAACGGCCTATCTACGCTAAGGTCTGTTTACTCGCTATTGTCATCCATAGACAGGGAGTTGTCAGACACCAGCAAAGAAGACTTGCAAAGGGAAAGGAGGTCATGCAGCAAGATGTGGTTAGCGGTTTACCAATCCATGGCAGCTTGGCAATCGTCCTGGTAGTTGCAAAGAACACAAAGGCTGCAGCCCAGATTGGAATAGCGCAATCTGAGCGCCATCAGCTGACCCCAGATATGTTCCTGCTCCCATCCCATCACCTCCTTTATTATAGCCACCCTTCTCAAAAACCTCTCCAGCATCTCCTGCAGGTTAAGCACCACCACCAGATATACAAGGTCTTGCTCCAGCCAATTGAAGGCATCACCAGTAATGGTAGGCTGTGGCTGAGGAGTCCAGGCAGGGTTTATTCTGGCAATAACAGATTGCCTAGGTTCTAACCCAGCAACATCCTCTGGTTCAGAAACCTCTCAAGAGGCAGTGTTACTATAGGGAGGCAGCCATCATCACTCAGGCTCCTTCCAGGCAACTCCTGCTGCTCCCTCCTCTTCTCCTGCTACCACCTCCCTTGCTGAGGTCTCCTTCTTGCCACCATCTCGCTGCATTGCCAAGGTTTTGTCACTTTCAACGTCCTCATCTTCTCCTGTTGCCGCCACCTCTACCTTCTCTCTGGACCCATCCCCCATCTCAACATCTGCAGGGGCCTCTTCCTGCTCCTCCTGAGGTGCTGAGTTGCCAGCAGCTTCCTTTTCCCCTGACTCCTCCAGAGACCTTGCCACCAAATAGATAGGCGACAAGAGGCTGCTGGGACCAGCCTCTGTATCAGGAGGTGGTAGGCAACTAGCTGCCAATGCCTTCTCCAAGTTCTCCATCTCAGTATCTTCAGGGGCTGGTGAGGAGAAAGGCAACAATACCACACAAGGTTGCTTGGCCTTGCCCTTTCCTTTGCTTGAGAAAGGGGCTTGTCATTTTTCTGGGACCAAAGTCCCTTGGCACTCTTCAGCACCTTAATTGCTGACTGATTCAGTCCCATTTCCTTGGCATGTTGGCAACACCAAGGAGGCCCATTCAACAGCTGCCATTCTTTCAGCGGCAACCTTCTTCCTCTGCCCCTCCACAACTCCCTTTCCCTTCTTACTAAAACAGCATGGGAAAACGTCTTCTTGACAAGGGCATCTGATGTGCTGCTATGCTTGCAACTCTTGGCCCATTGATGGTGCAAGCATGTTTCAAGGTGCCACAATGATAGCACAGCTGGGCTCTAGTCAGAAACCAACAGCCTTCTGGGTCGTTGTCTGCCCAGCATTTGTTGCACTGCCCTCAGGAAGTTAGCAGCAAGAATGAAGAAAATCAACAAGTTACTTACCGCACCTCACGCCTCTTTAAAAGCTTGCCAGGTTGCTAGAGAGACAGTCTTCTTTCCTTTCATCTCCTCCATCACGACACCAGCTTCCTGACCTTTGTCCAAGACAGCCTCCTCGTGACACGGCAAGAGCAGACTCTTGAGCTCCTTATTGTCAAAATGGGACTGCGTAGGTGCCTAAACAAATCACGGTAAATTCAAGGATCAGAATAAGAGAAAGGCTTACTGTGTATTGAGGAGCCACCTTGCGACTCTGCAAATGTCGTTAGCGACCATCGGCAACGACAAGCAAAATCAGCACATATCTTATGTTTGGAAGCACCTGCCAGCTTCCTTGGTGAGCCTGACTTGCTAGCCAGCAACACTGGGCTTGAAGTGCTGCTAGCATGACCTACCTTGCCGAATTCATCAGTCACAGTTCCCTGCCTCTTAGCAGCAGGCGCTTTCCCTGCCGCAACTCCCTCCATCTCCTCTGCCAACTCCCTGACCCTCTCCTGCTCCTCCAGAGCCCTGGTAATCTCCTGAGTATCTCAAGAGACCTCCTCTTGCCTTGCTGCCAGCTCCTCCTCTACCTGCATATGCACCAAAGGTGCCAATACCTCCTGTTTGCTGTGGGGGGACAAATCAGACCAAAGCTAAGTCAAAAGAATAAGTTAGGAATACTCACTCTGCCACAGGTGTGCTTACTGTCATTGGCAAGGCACTAGATAAAATGTCCTCCAACTCGTCCTCAATAGTTGGGACGGGAGGAGGTGCCTGGCAACCCGATCAGCTAGCAACGTGACAAGAGCTTAAGGCACTTACAAAACAAGAAAAAGGCACCAACCACTCAGCACTACAGTTATCCACATAACGGGCTTCACACCACTGCACATCAATTTCCCTATCCCAGCCTATGCTAAGAACACAGACTTTGTACCAATGCTCCAGCAATTTCATCATGGCAACAATCAAGTTTGGAGGCACTTCCGCGCCCACATCCTCGATGCGTCTAATGAACTTATTGGCCTTTTTGATATAAGTGTGGGCTGCAGCTTGAGCCTCACAGGATGGCACTGGGGGCAGAGTTGGAATATGGAAAGACATATTATTTTAATAGAGCATCAGGTAAGAATGGGGAGAAGAAACGAAGTCCAAACTCATGTGCCAGGACTATAAACAAAATCTGAAGAACACATGGACCACTTGTCACAAAAGCTGTAATGGTAACCATATTTGATGACTGAGGACAGTCAATTTTTCAGTTGAGAGGAGATAATAGAACCTCATACAGGATCAGTGAGTGCATCAACGGCAGGCTATGGCAACACAGCACTGGCTTGAGATACCTTAGCACATGCTAATTAACCAATTTTGGCAATATTTGACAGCCGCATATAGCAAGAAGCAGATCTGATCAATGATAGCACCAATGGCAGACAGAATAACAACTGACAGATGGCATCAGTCACTGACAACAGCACTTAGTGAGAAGACTGATGATTTATCAAAAACTTGGCATCTGACATTGCTTAGCACCTTGATTTGGTGCTTGACGTCGCTTAGTATTTTGGACAGACAGAAGATTGATGGATTGATGGTTTAGCATCATAATCTGCCACCTGGCATCACTAAGGGTCTTGAATGGACGGTAGAGATCTGAAACCATTGGAGCCACCCCTATAAAATTTTATAGTTTGCCGCATTTTGGTGTTATTAGTCACTTGGCGACAGTGAACTCCTTGTAGTATAAAAATACTTACCGACTTGTACATACCCATCATCAGAACAGAGTTTCCTGCCCTACTTACTCCAGTCTCCCTTCCGGTCTAAATCTCATTTACAGTCGGCAACGTCGAAGTCATTGGCAGTTGCAGACTATCGCTAGCCCATGACATACTTGTGCCTTGCAGCTATGGCAGGCATTAATGTCACTTAGACTTTGCTAAGCTTTCCATGTTCTTGCCACTCACATTGCCACATTCACTTACCGCTTCTTCCATAGGCGCTTTTACTTTAGCGCTTGACACTTGCTGCCCCCTTTCCGACTATATCTTATTTTCATAGGCACATTCTCTGGGACCTGCCCAGGACTCCCCTCATCACTTTTAGCATGCCCAACGCAAGCTTTTGGCTCGGTAACACTATTACTACATTAGTTACTGACCAAACTTTGGGGGTTATCAACCTGTAATCACTGAACATGAATGACAAACAAGATTCCAAAAGCACAAAAGCCTTGTCTTCTTGCAGCATTACCTAGTTACTCAGGATGTAACCACTCTTCACAGTACAAACAAAACAATCCATAATCCTCAGTAGTATCATTACTGCCGTCTTAGTGAATATTTGTGTCCTTATCTACTGATTAGATATGCCAAATAAGGAAATTCAGGGTTATCAAGACCCTTAAGGGTCCAAAATCCAGATTTAGGGTATCAAAAATTTTCAGAACTCTGAATCTTGGAATAATATTGAGTTCACTCGAAAGCACTCATAAATCCGTGTCGATTCCGATGATTTTCGGACTTTTTTAAAAAATTTTCAATGTGCTATAACATTCTCGGATTTACGAGTGCCAAGAGGTCGGTTCTTAGCGTTTTGCACTGTACGTGGCAAAGGGATCATTCTTGATGGCCGGCCCGCTTAGAGCTGCACATGATCATTCACGGGTCTATGAACGGCCCTGGTTCGTCTTATCTTTATCTGATATTTATACGTATGCATGTCTTCTCCAAGCACTGAGGATGTCGAAGCTGTTCTCATACATTCTTATCTTCTGTTGTAATCTTCTTCTTTGTGCTCATGCACGCGATGCTGTCAAAGTGTGCAGAATCCATCCCAGCGTGGATGGTGTGAGCGACGATGCACCTGCTATACGGAAAGCGTTTGAAGAATGCAAGGAAAATGGACACATCATTTTTGATGACGCAACATTTCATGTGGAGAGCGTGCTACAGACGACTGGATTATCCAACGTTGTCATTGACCTCAACAGCACATTGCTCGTGCGTCAACTTTTTCTTGTGCTGAAATTTGTTATATTAATTTGTATAGTGGGGAAGCAACATCACTTATTGGAGAGCTAATGGACTGCCGCTTGGATATCAGAACCAGACGACTGCATGGATGTTTGGCGGTGATCGCGTCACGTTCAATGGTCATGGAACCGGGACATTCGACGGGAATGGACAGTTATGGTATGTATCTTTTATTTCGTATGTGGATTGTCATCGTTTAACCTTTCTCGAGGTATGATTTCACAAATGGAGTGTCAAACCTTCCCGGCCGCCCAATTAGCATCATGATAACGAACACCACCAATTCGCGATTCACCGGCTTACGCTTTGTGCAGTCCCAATTCTGGACCATGGCTATCAAGGATTCAGAGGATGTTTTCCTTGACTCTATCTATGTCAACTCCACGTCCTCGAGCTCGGTACGCGGCTTGCTTTAAAATCTTCCTCGTCACAAATGCATACAGGCGCCTGCCAGAAATACAGACGGAGTTGACACCTTTTTCTCCAATCGCATCACATTTCGTAATTGGACGGTTACTGGTGGCGACGATAATATCTCCTTGAAAGCAAATTCGACAAATATTTTGATTCAGGATTCTGTCTTCCATGGAGGACTTGGTGTCTCAATCGGGTAAATCCTGCATGTGTGTGCCAGTAGGCTCCATCTCACATTAGTCAATAGGTCAATAGGTCAATACGTTGGTGTATACGAAAGGATCGAGAATGTTACAGCCGAACGAGTGACATGCCTTGGAACACGATATGCAGCATATATAAAAACTTGGACGTAAGTAACGCGCACAACTTGTATTTCTGTCAGTCTGACGTCGTTTTGGCAGAGGAATTCAACAAGGTTTTCCTCCCAATGGTGAGTGATGCTCCTGTCTTCCGACGCTATTTCTTGATTGTTATAGGCGGAGGTGGTGGTCTTGGCTATGCAAAAAATCTCAGTATGTCTTTCGATCACATGAGTTTGGTTTTACCATCTAAACTTCTCCCTTTCAGCTTTCAGAGATTTTAAACTTACAGATTTGACCAATTCTGTCGCAAGCATCACACAGTGTACCTCATTCTCTGGCGCAACAGGTGGTTGTGACACTTCTCTGTTCCAGATTTCGGATGTTACATGGGGCCCGATGTCAGGCAACGTGGCTTCCATTACATTAGCAACCTTGCAGTGCAGTGGCTCTGCGCCATGCCCTGATATTCAGTTCGTTGATTTTGACACCATTGAGACGAGCAGTACTTCAAGAAGGATAACTTGTGAGAACGTCATAGATCCTATCGGATTCAATTGTACATCGTAGCAAGATCATTCTGGTTCTCTTTCAGATGAATTGTCATAGTCTGACCTGCCCATTCTAAGTCCTTCCATGGTAACGCTAATTCTATTCTATACTCTCAGGTCTGACCTTTTGAGAGCGACCTCGACGTTGTCAGGGTTTGGTTGCAGACCTCGCCTCACCATCGGATAATCAGTCGCCTGACTTTGAACTTTGATGCATGCTCCGTTTATCCTCGTCTTTGATATCCTCTTTAGCATTCCTTCCTCCGGTTCTTGCCGTTTTCTGCCGTAGATGTTCTTCCCCTCCTGCAACACGCGAACAGGAGTTCTCTGTCACTACTTCCTTTGTAGTATCTGATTTGCGGACATACTTCGGCAGAGACTTTGCGTAAGTTCACTCCACTACCATCATCATGTGTATCTATTCTCAACTTTTCATAGCACAACGGTCCGTCACTGTACTCTTCGAACAGTCACACATGACCTCTCGCAATGTAAGGAGGAGTCCTTTTTTATCTGCACAATTGAAGTATTAATATGTGTTCGTCTCTTGTGTCTAACCTCATCTCACACAAATTGGAAAAAATATGTTGAAACTTGTCCCAGCTTTGTTTTTGACATTGTACTTTGCATTCACTGGAAGAACCGTCGTCCATGCATATGAGGTGTCAAACACCACAAGAGTATGCAGGGTCCATGCTAGTGCAGACGGCGTGAGCGACGACGCACCTGCAATACGGAAGGCGTTCAAGGACTGTGAGAGGGACGGCCACATCATTTTTGACGATGCGACATTTCATGTGGAAAGCGTATTACAAACGACTGGTCTCCGCAATGTCGTTATCGACCTTCGAAGTACCCTTCTTGTATGTTCGGTCTTAGCTCACCCTGTGCACTCGTCTCACTGACGTGCTTAGTGGGGAACTAATACAACCTATTGGAGAGCTAATGGGCTTCCACTTGGTTATGTCAATATGACCACTGCGTGGATGCTTGGAGGCGATAGAATTACATTCAATGGTCACGGAACCGGAACGTTTGACGGAAACGGCCAGATTTGGTAGGAATATTTCTTGCTTGCCTAAATCTTCATACTTAGTATTCGCTCATTAGGTATGACCTCGCGAACGGAGTAGGTAATCTTGCTGGACGACCAATAAGTCTCATGATCACAAACACCACCGATTCGCATTTCACTAATTTACGATTTGTACAATCTCAATTCTGGACCATGGCAATCAAGAACGCGGAAGATGTTCTCCTTGACTCTATCTATATCAACTCTACTTCGTCGTCCTCGGTATGCGTCTAGTTTCCCATGCATTTCAACAATGTTTAAAACAATTATAGGCTTCTACAATAAACACAGATGGAGTCGACACCTTCTACTCGAACCGCATTACGTTCCGGAATTGGACAGTCACTTGCGGAGACGACAACATTTCTACCAAAGCAAACTCGACGAATATCGTGATTCAAGATTCTGTTTTCCATGGAGGACGTGGGATCGCGATTGGGTAAGTTTTCTCATCGGTTGGTACTATGTCTATTAAATGATCGGGCATAGATCTATAGGACAATATCCGGGTGTATACGAAAGGATAGAGAATGTTACAGCGGAACGAGTAACATGCATCGGAACGACATATGCAGCATATGTTAAAACTTGGACGTGAGTTTTCCAGGGAGAACTGATTAGTATGCATTCTGAATTGATCTGGTTGGATAGCGGAATACAACAAAATTTTCCTCCAAATGGTAAATAGTAGTATATCACACTATCACACTATCGGGCGCTCATGCTTAGTCGTTTGTTTGAAGGCGGTGGCGGCGGCCTTGGATATGCTAAAAATATCAGTACGTCCTCCAGAAACATGTGTCCCGTACCATGAAAACCAATTGTTGCCACTTGTAGTCTTCCGTGACTTCCAAGTCGCTAACTTGACGGATGCTGTCGCATTCATTTCGCAGTGCACCTCCTACTCTGGCGCCACGGGTGGTTGCGACACTTCTCTCTTCCAAATCTCAGACTTGACATGGGGCCCCATGGTAGGCAATGTCGCCTCCCCAACACTAGCGAGCTTGCAATGTAGTGGCTCGGTACCATGCCCTGGTATCCGCTTCATTGATTTTGATGCCATTGATACATCTGACGCTTCACGGCAAATCATCTGCGACAATGTTGTGAATCCTATTGGCTTCAATTGCACATCATAGGGGAGAAGAGATGCCTTAACCTATCTTTCAGATATTCCGATCGTTGAAATCGGTGTTGTAAGTTAGCCATACTGTTCTGTGTTCGAAAACAACTATCAATATTGCCGGATGTGAGTCGTGCTCAGTATCCATCAAGGATGACATAGGAATCGGTCCGTTTCTGCGAGATGCCGGGCAGTCTCGCGATCACTCTACAGAGGAACGATTATCCCCCAAAGCCAAGTTTGACCCGAGCAGTCGAAAGGAATTATACCTCGTGACAATGATCGTATATTTCCATGAGTTGAACTCGAAACACTGTTACCGCATGCAGCGCCCACAGGCATGAAACGCGTGTTCTGTTACCCTCACAGCCGAATCACCATATTGTTCATGTTCCGACAAACCTCGAGGCTTCTGTGGCGGTGACTTTCTGATGAGATGAGATTTTATTCCCAGCTACATTACGTAAAGCTGATGAGATTTCTTTGTGATTACATAACCAGTACAAATGGTTTCACGCTTGTATCATCCATGATGTGCGCCACACTTGCCAAAGCGCGGTGCCATGGAACAGAAAGTCTCAGTTAGAAAGCGACACTATCACAATAGACTGTTCACTCTCCAACAACGTGATTCTAACTTCCTAATTGAGCTCACTGTAAACAACAAATGTGACTCATGATTTGATACGTCGTGGGACCCACAAATTCATGCGTTAAGGGTCGGACACGAGGTCAGTTGCGTTGCGACAGTTCATCACAGGGTTGAACACTGCACTTGTTTTTTTGGGAAACAATGGTCCATTTGCTGAGTTCGGACTCGGCATGGCCTTGGCCCACTAAACAAAAAGGTATAAAAGGTCCAATGGCACTATCTCCCACCCCAATTTTTTTTCTACCTAGTGTTGTTCTTTGACGGCTGGACCGTCTATCCCTTCTTCATGTAGCGCTTGTACCTGCCAGACCAGAGTCTGGATCATGTTTCCCACTCGGCGCGACCAGATAATGTTTTCTCATGTTGTCCGGGGCTAATGTTCCCGGGGGAAGAAGGTTCTGTCCTTCTTGTGCTCCCTTGTCGTGGGCCCCGGGCTTAACGGTTGTGTGGTGCTAACTAGTCCGCACAACCTACCAAAGCACGTTCAATGTAATTTTGTCTGTAGTTCGAACATGCATGGGTTGTCATTCAATCTATTCTAAATTCCAACGCACAAGTTCCACAACAGTGAACATGGGTCGTCCACCTGGACCTGTGAGCACCCCTTGTGCTGGTGAAGTGGTCGATAATCGCTCCTGACTTAATCATTGGAATTGGAACAGAACTCTTGCGGCTCTCGATCCACGTCGAGTCATTCAATTAAATCCTCTTGGCTGATGGTAAAAGCTGACGAGGTAGAACGCCCAGGTGCCCTATGTCCATAAATCGACAGGAATATAGTATAATTATCGCACAAGTCCAAATGTGTACAATGCTAGATGTCAAATAAACGCACCGCTACTCCCGCAAGCTCTCCGATATGAGTGCAGATCTGCCCATCCCAGTAACACAACCTCGCCCCCTTTAGGTTGCTGGTGCCTGCTCATCTACCTCCTCCTTCTCCTTCTCTCCTTCACCAGGGTCCAACCAACTCTCTTCCACCGTCTCCTTGACCCTCCTCACATACTCCTTCATATTTTCCCTGTACAACATGGCCGCCTCTGCATTGGCCGGGCTACCAGGATTCGGATCATGCAACAGACTCTGCACACTTGTCAGGATCGCCGTCACGTCATATGTCGGGCTCCATCGATTCTGCAAGATATCCAAACAAAGTTCCCCGTTCGCATAAACGTTGGGATGGAACATTCGCGACAGGAACTTGACGGTGGGTGGTTTGTTTGGGTATGACTCGTCAAATGTAAGGATGAGTTTGAATGTGCCATCCTCAAAGGGCGTGTCCGCTGTTGGCATTGGCAAGATGCAGATGTCAACAGCAGTCATGGCGACAGAGAAGAGGACATACCTGGACCGAAGATAACGGCGTTCCAGAGCATGATGTTGTCAGGGCATGGGCTGCCTGAGATGCCTCCTGGAGGGTCGGTGGACAAGCGCTTAAAGTCGCGAATGAGGCGGCGTCTGGAGTTCGTTGACTGTTGGGTAGTCAGGAATGTTTATTCTTGACAGAAGAGAAAACATACCATGGCAAGGGTGCGAGGTCTAACTGAGAGTACAAGTACAAGGTCGTGCTTGAAACTCCGATCAGCCTGCCAGCACGGGCACACGACAACACACATCTCGACTTAATGGTTCCCATACTTTCCACCTTTCTTTTTCTTCTTTCTTTGTCTATCACAGCCTATAGTGCTGCACTCACGACTCTGATTGGTGCTAATGAGCGCCTATGTTTCTATGCCGATGTTGACAAAGCAGGGGAGAAGATTGGGGTACCCCTAACTTTGCCTCTTCTGTCTTCACCCACCTGACTTTTGTTTTCTTCTTTCAAGTTCTACTTTGCCGTTCAATCAGGAGGTTCCTTTGACATTGACTTCGACATCAAAGATCCAAATGAAAAGTTATTGCTCTCGGGTGAACGCGAAAGACAGGGAGACTACGTTTTAACTGCCAACACCGTTGGAGAGTACTCGTTCTGTTTTGAAAACGACATCAGCACATTGACCGGAAAATTGGTCGACTTTGATATCATGGTGGAAAGTGAGCCGCGGCGAGAGGCCCCAGCAAAGCCCGGACAGATATCAGAGCAAACGAGCGCGTTAGAGGAGAGTGTCTTTCGGTTGAACAACATGCTTATGGGCATTAAACGGCTACAAAAGCAGTTTGTATCATTCACTGTTCCTTTGAGAATTACCCTCAATGAACTCTCCAGCTTCCACACTAATGAAAACCGTGGCTTTGACGTTGTCAAGTCAACACAAAAGTGCGTTTGCGTTACTGCTCTGAGGCCATGCCTTACCCTTGTTCCTTGTGTCTAGCCGAATATTCTGGTACGCAATTCTGCAAACTGCGGGAATCATTGGAATAGCTGCGTATGTTTCTCACCTTTCTGCATTCTCGTGCCCACTCACGCCTAGCATTCAGGGCGCAAATATATATTCTCCAGACGTTCTTCACTTCGACGGGGCGTCGCTACAAAGTATAGACTATGTCTTCGGTGTGGATCGCTGTAATTTTTGTGCCTTTGATATAACACGATCATTTGGGACCGTTTCAACCCACTGCGCCACATGTGAAACATATTCTTTGGCGAAAACTTCACAGCCTTTCACTGAACTGGATTCAATAAATACAAGGATTGCGCAACTACTAAATGACTGTAGGTACAAAACAAGAGACTGTCAGTGGCAATCGATGCCGTACTGATCAGAAGTCACCAAGTTCGGGGCTATTTAGGCCATGCACAGGGAGCTTCCAAGTATGATGCCCAATGCGACTACAAACATGTTTGCGGTCATCGTTAGTGATCCGCCCGTATTGCTGCCGCTTCCTCCAGGAGATGTAGAACTGTTTCCTGAGGTAGAGCCGTTTCCGGACGTGGGACCGCTATTAGATGAGCTAGGTGAGGTCGACGTCGCTAAAGGAGCACCAGTAAAAAATAAGGCGCCGCTGACAGAGGGTCCTGGGCCTGCAGATGCCGAGGCGACTAGGCCAACCAGAGACCCCTCCCCTTGCTGGAAAAAGCAGATAAGCTGGAAAGCATCAGAATAATACTGGTCACGTACACCAGAGAGGCCTTGAAAATTCTGCGCATTGCCCTGGAAGGCAGTGAAAGTGTTACCAGAACTAGGTGGGTTGATCGCTCCAACCATGCCTAAAAGGAATCACGTTTGATATATCCATCATGCAATGCATTGGGTTGTTACTCACCGGTTGAACAATGAGTGACGGGTACAAGTTGTTTACAGAAGAACCAGATGGCTATTGGATAAATTGTCGCAGATTGTAGGACACGGACAAGAACAAAGACTCACGAGCAGTGGCATTGGTGATGGTCAAATTCCATTCTGGCGGAGTGGAGACGTTGTTCTGAGGAATGAAGACCCAGCCAGAATCGAAACCGCCGGGAATAGGTTCACAAGGACTCTGAAAGCTGGACTGGGTGACACTGTGATTCCCAGGTCTAGTCCACAAGATAGATCAATTGCAGTAACGTGTGATAAAGGTAAATAAAACTCACGCGCCAGTGAAACGGAAGGTGATAGTATCTCCATTGGCAACATTATTGAGAGTGGGTGGGATGAATTGGTATATTCCACCGGGGTCGCTCACGGCCCCACCAACGTCAATAATCTGCAGGGATATATATGCAACGTCAGACCATCATATAGGTAGTACTTAATAAGTATGGAAGCTTGCAAGATTTTGAGCCCATCCCAAGGTTGCTGCTGAGAGGGCGGTCAGCACGACTGAGAAACGCATTACTTAGAGTCCGTCTGGGAGGTTGGGAAGGAAGAATGGAGTACGTATCACACTCGACTAGCTACTTATTTGACCGGAAACTGACCAATACCGGCACGACTGAAACTCGTGGTAAAGGCCGTCACAACAGATTGAGATGCAATGCCAACGGGGTATAAATCTCACATTAGCAACTGCGTATTTCAGTTCCCATCGCCGTCTCTTGAGAACGTGTATATTGGGTGTCCTATGATATTGCTTTTATTCTTAGTTTATACGTAAGGCGGTGATGTTCTCTGCAAATGGCTAAAGATATGCCAGCTTTAGTCTCCTACTATGGCATATACAATTGACGCGGACGACAGGACGTGGGATGACTTTGCCATATAAGTGACTGAGTCCCACCTCGATTTGTCTGTCACCTCACCTTTGTTCGCATATTTAGCGCATGTCTCGAAAACACGCAGAAGGCTTGACGACATTAAGCTTAGAAGTGATGATCCCCTAGATTCAAAATGGTAAGGCGTTTTAATAATGAACTACATCATAAACTGCCGAAGTAAATCGTTATGCAGGAAAAGGGATAGTATGAGTTCATCAAGTAAATGAGTCAGAAGCGGAGGCCGTACATAGTACGGAAGAATAATAATAATATGATGCTTCCGAATTACAATCCAGAACAAAGATATCTACAGGAATACTCATGATGGATGCATCTATCTTTACCCGAGACTTGACCATAACACAAGGAGTAACAGCAACGGACTGATCCCATATCTATTCACTGCCCATCCAAAGGACAAGGGTGCTGCGAACACACAATCATAAGTTTCGGTGTGCAATTGCTCGTGAACTCATTGACGACAGATGAATCAGAAGAATCTAAAAAGTCGATGCTCAGAAACCGTCATATGATGACCTTGAGACATATCACAAAACAGTTAACATTACAGGTGAATTATCGATGAAGCTCGAATCGTTCTCTAGCTTTCTGAGTACGCCGGACATCTTCATCTTTGAGCTTCGCGTTCAGAGAAGCAAGGAGCTCTCGGGCATAGTCCTCACCGACCTGAATTTACGTGGGATGAGTTGACAAGGCGATTAAAAGAGAGGAACATGCCTTGACCAGTTCTTTTAAACGTGAGGGAGTGAGCTCGCCAGGACCAAGCATTCGCATGCCTTGTAAGACGGCGTGTTGTGCATCTTGGAACGAGAAGATTAGTAGGAGCTTGAGTGGTGAGGCCGCCTCCTCTTGCGCCGTAGCATCAAGGAAATGTGTTGGTGGTTCCTGAGGGGAAGAATCAATCTCAGTCATCATTTTCACCGGGAGTGACTTACAAGGTTGAGTGTTATTGGGACAGGCCAACGTTCCCTGCCATCCAACACTTCTCCTTCATCCCAGTAGTCGGGAAGCTCGAAATCTGTCGCCTTGGGCAACACGCGTGTGTCGAACCCACTCTGCTTCTGCGCGTTCTCATGTTCGTCCTCATCAACATCCATCTCCTCCCTTTTTCCCGTGTCCTTGCGCGTGGGTGCCTTGTATTCGACCCCTCTGGTCCTCGGCACACGTGTGTCCCATAATGCGGCACGAGAAGCCATAAACATTGCATCGAGGATGTTACCTGCGTCCGAGAGGACTAGAACATCGAGATTGAGTAACCAAGATTTTTTAGATTTCAATATTGTCAGGTTCCGAGGATGCAGAGAGGGGTGCGAAAGAGTTTGATGCAGGAGTGATGAGAGATCTGCTTGTATGTCGTCGAGCGCAGAAGAGGAGAGATGTGGATAGGCGGAGGGTGAACTTGTGCAATTAGTGGCTGTTGGGGAATTGTAGAAATCGGTGGAGCTCACCAAGAGACTGTACACACTATACGACCGCCGTCTTTCCCTTCATTGTTTTCGTCAACTGACTCTACTTCAAGCTTTGTCGCCGCAACGACCTCTGTGCCTCCTCCGCCGTCATGGGCGTTCCTACCAATACTCAGGCGTGCACTTCCGTTGGCAAGAGGTGCAACACCGGTTTCGAGCGCGACTGAGCGATAATCAAGCAATGCACGTCCATCTGCGCGAGAAGGGGGCGCGGCGAGGAGGCCGGCCTGTATGTAGGACTTTTCCGCCTTGGAGAGGGACAACATTTCCTCGGAGATTGATCCGAACGCCGACCGATAACTTGACCTCTTATCCATGACATTGTATCCAGGTCAGTCTTCGCCTAACGCCATCATCAGACCGTTGACCGTGTCTGTCAGCTTCTAGCCATGTTCGAAAGACTTTTCAGCAGCTCCTGAAGCTGCTACCTGCCGCAGAGAAGACAAAGGTCAGCTCGAATCTCATCCAAGCAAGGCCTGTTTTGACTTTCTGTAGCCTCAAGTCTTGCTCCTCGCTGGTGAAGCCATTGGTTTTCGCCATGATACAGATCGCGAGCTAGTCTTTCGTCAAGAGTCCAATTTCTATTACTTGACGGGCTGTAATGTGCCCTCTTCTTTCCTGCTCGCGGCCTTCCAGCTCGGCACATCACTCGAACAGACTCCCTCAGTCGACCTCTTCATTCCCGAGGCAAACGAAGACGACATTATGTGGTCCGTTCCACCTCCTTCCCTCACGGTTGCTGCAGAATCCCACGATGTCACACGAGTCTGTCACCCCCCTGCTCTACAGGAAACCCTTGCCAGGAACCTTCTTGCTGCATTCCCAGAGGCACTTGTCCACACCCTTCCTCGTAATTCACCACTTTATCCAGAGTTGCCTCAGGTTTACACTTCGCTTGCTCTCGCGCAAGACTCGGTTGCCGTTACGGACTATTACCTCCTCACTGCTCTCCAGAATGCACGTCTCACTAAAGACGCGTACGAGATCGACTTGATCCGTCGTGCAAATGCTATCAGCTCGCGTGCACACGAAGTCGTGATGCGAGTGCTTGGTCAAGCTGTTAAGAATGGACTTCGTCAAGGCGCAGCAGCAGCAGATCGCCCTCTTCTCCCTGGTGAGTGGCTCATTGAGAAGGAGGCAGAAGCAGAGGCAATTTTCGTAGCCTCGTGCAGGCGCGAAGGGTACGTATTACCAGATCATCTTCATCTTTTCTTGACACAAGCTTTAGGGCTGTACAGCAAGCCTATCGTCCCATCGTCGCTGCCTCCACACGTGCCTCAACGCTCCACTACTGTTGTAACGACCGTGATTTCGCCTGGGGTCCCGTATCTTCACACGATCACCACAACTCTGCTTCCTTTACCACCTCTGCTTCGCCGAATGAAGAGATCCCCCCTCAAGTCCTGCTCATTGATGCAGGTTGCGAATGGACGAATTACGCCTCCGACATTACACGTACCATGCCCGTCGGCAATGGTGGAAAGTTTACGGCTGAGGCTCGTTCGATCTATTCTCTAGTCCTGGAAATGCAGCACGCCTCCTTTGCGTTGCTTAAGCCAGGATTGCATTGGGACGAGGTGCAGCTGGTCTGTCACCGTACGCTCATCCGCGGGTTCCAGCGTCTAGGTATCTTCCGCTCGGGTGCAGAATACACCGAGGAGGCGTTCCTGGCTTCAGGACTCACTGCTGCTTTCTTCCCCCACGGGCTCGGTCACTCATTGGGCCTGGACGTACATGATGTTCCCACCGTTTCCAAACCCACCGATCCGGTGACCGGGACCGTCGTCGTCCTAGGCAATGGCGCCAAACCTGGTGTGGACGAGGCGAAGTGGGGCCACCAGAGCTTGTATAGGTATCTGAGGCTCCGTAGGCCCTTAGAGCAGGGCATGGTGGTGACCGTTGAGCCAGGGATATATTTCTCACCGCATTTATTGGAACGTGCAAAGGCACACGAATCGGAGTTCGTGGATGCCGAGGTTTTGAGGAAGTATGAGAGTGTGGGTGGGGTTAGGATTGAGGACGTTGTCGTGATCACGGAGGGAGGATATGAGAATTTGACCACGGTGAGGAGTGATGTTGAGTGGCTCGAAGCAGTGTGTTCGGGTGTCCTTTAGGTTAGGAAAGACGAGGATAATTGAGATTACGCAGAAGGACAGAAACTGAAGTACAAATCCAATATAAATATCGTTGCTATTCTTTCAGGTTTTTCTTACTATGTTTACTTGCAAGATCACCGCAAAAACCGATCCCTCATCGTTCACGTAAACCTAATAATGCCGACCATTATTACGAACAAGACTAACACCGCAAGCACCACAAGTACAGTCAACCAAGTTGTCCCCCAGCTCTTTCCCCTATGGTCCCTCAACCTCAACCTCTCCTTCTGCATCATACCATAATTGCTCTCCAGCTTCTCTTTGGCCTCCTCCACGACACCTTGGTCTTTCCTTAGCAATTCAGAGAAGTGTATAGTGTTCCTCTTGAGCTGCATAGCCATTTGAGCTACCTGGTCCATAAGTTCCTGTTGAATCGCGGTCGAGTTCTGCAAGAAGCCTAATCGGGGTGCAGCGCCAGTCGTTATGGCAGTAGGTTTGGAGGCTGAGGTATCACTGATTGAGGCTGGAATGGTAGTTGGAATAAGGGTCATTGGTGTTGGGAAGGAGAAGCTGGTAGAGGAGGGATAGGAAGGGGTATCCGCGGGGAGGAGGAGGTCATCCGTGTAGACTATTGTTGACTCGCCCTCTGTTGAGACGGTGAGATGATCTGAGGAACTCTCAGGTAGGTCAAGAGTCACAGTTGACGGCGGGGCAGGTCGGGGGATGCTCGAGAGAATCGAAGGTGGTCGTGTGAGTTGAGGCTGGTAGGATGAGCATATTAGACAGTATCGTGTAAAGAAAACGCACCTTTTCAATGTCCTTGAAATGTGATTCTATTTTATCTAGTTTTATACGGATATCACTGAAGCGCTGGACTTTCTTCCTATGGGATGTCGTCAAAACTTCCTTCGGTCAACGGGCTTCCAAGCTTACGGAGACTGATCTTCACCGTATAATTCAGCATTTTTAAGAAGCCTCCGTGCAAACTTGACTTTCTTCAGATCGTTAAAAACTGCTGACATGCAGACCAAGCAAGGCATACCTGCAACATGCCTTGAGCCCTTATCCATATTTCTGGCGACTTGTCCTTCTCGGGTTGCTGTGGAGTGTCTCGTTCCAAACGTCTTACAAGTCGTATAAGATTTATTTCATCGTGAACTGGGTCGTTGGTAAAGGTCATGGTCGTCGTCGTGGCCAAAGGATGCCTCGGAACGGCTGTGACGTGATTCAGATCACTGTCAGATCAAACGCGATCACATCCGTCACGTGAGTGATCCGAAATTTGGACTTGAAACTTAAAGGTGACGGAGTCGCCAGGCTGGACCTCACAAAGACCGCCGTACGATCACATCCTGCTGACTGTGTCATGTCCTCGCCTCATTTTTCTGCAGACATTCAGAATATGGCGCTTTATAACGAAATCTTGAAGCCGCATGATCCTGTCTCTATTAATCCGAGTGTAAGCACAGAAAGTGTTGACATTGTGCAGCTGGCACCATTGACTGCCAAGGAACAAATCCAAGCAAGAGAGAAGGCACTCAAATATCGCGCTCTACAGCGCTTGGAACGTAAAGAGCGTAACCACCGACTTGCAGAAGAGGCATGTCAAGTGGTCAGTAAAATCTTCATTGATCCTGCCAATTTCCTTCCATTCATCTGACAACGGTTGTCTAGGGTGATGCATTATTCGACCAGAATGACTATGTTGGCGCGTCGGCATGTTATTTTGATGCGACGAATCTTTGGCCATCAAACTCGGAGTTTTATCTAAAACTCACCAAAGCATACGTACGTCGTGAACTGTAAGTACGTCATTTCAGCAGATGCCAATTCTCTACAACGTCGATTTAAATTGCAGGTATGTTGACGCAACGCACGCAGCCACACGTGCACTCTCGTTTGACCCCAAATCCCTTGAGGCGCGTTTTTACAGAGGAGTGGCACGACTCGAGCAGGGTCTTTTGCCTGCCGCAAAAATTGGTACAGATATCTTCTTCCTCCTGACATTTCTTTTCTTGTTCTGATTGAACTTTTGCTATATGCCAGACTTTGAGACAGTGATTGCATATGACCCTGTCCATGTTCTTGCCCACACTTCTCTTGCTCGCACACTATCTCTCCTTCAAGCGACCAAAATCGGCAGTCATGTTCTTTCTCCTCCCGCTTTTGAGGTAACGCCGGACGGGGATCCCGTCGACTTTGCATTTCCACGGTATGAGGACGACAAGCTGGAAATCGCAGAACCCTCTGACTCAAGTGACTGTAACCACATGGGTAACGGTGTGCCATGTCGCTTCTACAATCATGACGGGTGTGCGCGGGGCGCTGAGTGTGATTTCTCGCATGCGCCAGATGAGAAGAGTGTTCGTGATGATCTGTGAGTGGACCGTGGCTTCTTTTGATCATCTTACAAGGATGTTACAGAGGCCAAAACGTCTGCTTGTATTATCTTCTT
>QGOA01005491.1:0-17617 GCA_003313075.1 Termitomyces sp. MG16
AGCTGCATCGCGCTTTGCGCGATACATTCGCATGGGATCATGCTGGAGAATGTTGGTTGACCATTCATCGAGCATTGAAAAAGAGGTACCCGGACGCGAGGCGGTAGCCAGGGTCAGGTCATGGTTCAATGTACATATTGATCAATGACATTTGGGTTATTGACTTGATTGACCGTGAGAGTATAACAAATGACGAAAACAGTCGAGAAACAGTCATTAATATTGACTCCAAGACTGTACAAGCCAAACTCCCGTAATGTGAATTTGAGACCACGTTTACGACAGATATATTCTACTCAACAAACCAAGGAGAAAAGAAATCCGACAAGCTCAGCACTGACGTTGCTCTCCTCTGCCGCGTCCTCTTCGTCAAAGGTACGGCTGTACTCTTTGAGATTCTTGCGGATCTGCTTGTGCGGTTCCTTCGTGAGGAGTGTAGGCGGACGAGGACACCAGATGAACTGTTTAAAGCGATTCTGAATGTGTTTGACGATTTCCTGACCACGGAAATATTACCACATCTTCACGACTTTCCCTATCCCGACGCACCCAACTCTTCCGCCCAAGCCCGTCGCTGTGCCCTTGCCGCGTACACCTTCAGTTGACATTGACCATCTATATGAACATTTGAGACATCTCTTTTGTCACACTGCCTTTTTGAGAGGACTAACTGTGGACACGAGACTGAATCCCCTGTTTTCTTTGCTGTTTTTGGCTTGGATACCAGAATTGTAACCCTAAAATGCACATATCTAGGATATGCCCAGTAAAACAGGGGTTATGTGAGTTTAAGATGTTGCACAAAGTCCAGAATGATCTACATATGATAGGAAGAGATGGCTACATGAAGCGTGTATGAAAATTAGTATGGTATATAACATGAGACAGATGCCTTTCATGGCTTTACAGATCTGGATCGGGTATTTACCCTCTTCGCTCATTTTACCGTGTTCACGAGGGGTGTTGGACGAGGCTGCATATTTCAAGTCATCCTCCGAAACCTCATCTGAAGTTCGCGCAGTTTCCGTTTCGTTTTCTTTGTCGTCGAAAATGGCCTGACGGGAGAAAAGTCATCGTCGGGATATTGGGAAGACCTTTTGCTATGCATGCTCGAGACCAGTGTTTGAATAAGATTTTGTGGCGGAATAGCCTCCGTCACTGCTTTGAAAGTCGCAGTATTTAGTACGGCTACAGGAGATCCTTTTGTCTTCTGTATAGGCAAAGCAGGTTCTGAAGGAAAAGTCGCGACGACGCGCAGCAGCGAAAGCTGACCGGTAGGAGCAAGACCATTGGGAAGGGCTTTGAACGCATCCAACATTTCGACAGATAACTGACGTACACGTTCGCCATCCATCTAATCGTCTCCCGTTGGATATTCATGAATGAAAATATCGGCAAGATGACGTACTTGACTCCGAGAAAACAAGTTTTCCACGGTGATGTGCTCATATTCTGGGCAGAGCTCATCTGTACTGAGTGTTTTAACTTTCCCATTCCAAAGAGGTCCCTAATCATACAGGGTTCAGAATCAGAGGCGTAGGAGGGGGGAGGACAGAACATACCCCAGCCTCAGAATGACCTTCAGGATACACATATTCTGGGCTGAGTGCATCTGAAGAACCTCGCCCTGCGGTACGAAGTACGACCCATATATACCCCTCGCAACGCTTCAGAACAAAAATAAGGTCAGCTTCGCAATCTGGAGGACAGACACAAAAGACTCCTGGACGCTTGTGTCGCAACCAAGCGAGTACATCATCAGCAGAAGATGCCGCGTACCCAAGCGGAGGGGCGTCTGGTAGAAGGGAAGACGATGTAATTATCATTTCTTGAATGACATCATCCTTGCCTTTCTGCAGTTTGACCAGCTGCGTGGAGAACTTTTCACTTGCAGCTAGCCACGCAGTAGCAGTCGGTATGGTAAAAATTTCAGAAAAGAGATGATTTTTTGTTGTAGTTGTGAAGACATGAGCGAAGTACAAGGCAATATAGCTTGCAGGCGCATAAGTGTCGCCATTGGCCCAGTGACCTTGGGTATAGGAACAAAAGGCGGCGAATGAAGTCAGAGATCGTGGCTTTTCGTTGTAAGGAGACCTGTCAGAAAGCCAGATGGCAGCAGCGATGAGAGGTCCCGGCTGGTCTAATGATATCTGACTCATATCCTCGTCTTTGAACTGACCGACGCCAGAACTGACGAGATCGACTCTGCCAATCCCAAAGCATGGTGGATGATGACCAGTTATGATATAGTGCATGATGACTTCATGCGTTGTCGATTTGACTGGGGGGCGACCTAAAAGAAAAACGGTGACAATTCTGCTTGGCAGGTAGCTCATTGTATTTCTCACTTTCCACAAGGCTTCCAATATTAGAAAAAAATGCCTCTACATCGCATTGCCCTTCATCAGTGACATAATCCTTAGTTTCGGCATCAAACATGGCAAAACCCGTGAGCTTTTTGATGTACTCATTGAGGACACCGTGAGGGTGAACAACTCCGTCCATCAACAACATGGCTACCAAACTAGCGGTCAGCCTGTGCCTACAATAAAGGCCATTAGTAATTATCATATTAAACATGAGAAACTTGCCTTGGCCTACACCAATCCCAGATACGCCTAAAGAGAGCTTCCACTTTTGGAGTCTGCGCGAGAGAGGGCGGGAGGAATGAGAGTATGTATTTTTTCTGGGTTTCTAGATCGTCAAAACCACCTGTGTCCGAAGTCCACCTCCAAGAGGACCATTCTTGTGAGGATGGAGGAAAGTAACTCTGAGGGATTTGGGTCCCTGCAACAACAAATGTGATGGGAACACCTTTAAGAGAAGCAAGGCAATCTCTCCAGGTGCGTATGATTTCTTTGAGAGCGGGATACGACTCTGAATCGCCATCTGCAGAGGACCACTTCTCTCGGATTGCCACGTTTGCCTCATCGATGACAACAAAAAATCCATCTGTCCTTACCGAATCAGGCAACAGAAGTTGTATGTCCTTGATGACCTTTGTCAACTGCTCATTTATATATTCCAAGGATCCCCAATCAATCGCGACCAAGATTTCTCGGAAAGGATCTGACCGGTCTAAAATCCGGCATGCTAGCTGAGCCAGAAGCCATCGACGTTTTTGTATAGTCTCAACTCCATTAAGAGCGCTAAAAGCCTTCAAAAAGTTCCTCAGAATGAGAAGATGAGCTAGGAGTGTGGCGGAAAATCGGCGGGCCGCAATCTCTCTGTTTTTGGCCAAAATGGGTCCAAAGGCCAGAGACGATCGAGGTGGAAGCACTCGCACAAAATCTCCTTCATAATAAATGCGTCGGTCTAGAGTTGTATCAAGGGCACGGGCTTCCCCTTCATCCGCATGGCAGGTGATATAAAGTCCCCAGTGCTTGCAAAGGCCTTCGTACAGCAAACGGGTTTTACCAGTCGCCGACGCATTGACTAAAAATCTGTATCAAGTCATAAGGTCCAAGAGATGTGGGAGAACGGAGCAAGACGCACGTGTTGTGGCCTTTACGGAACAATCTCTGTACTCGTTTCCTAAGGACAGGGTCAGTTTCAAAGCTTCCTAGCTCATGAAGAAGCATTGAAGGTGGTCTGCGCTTTTTTGAGAGAGAACATAGGTTTAGCCCCTCCGTATCGGACGTGTCGCCTATATCACTTCTATCTAAGGTCCAAAGGACCTTTTCAGCCTTGCCATTAATCAGATCATTTAACTTTGGATAAATTTTTTCAAGAATAACAGGAACACGGTCAGGGTGAAAAAAGTTTTCTCTACCAGTCTTGACACGATTGAAATATTCTGAAAAACAATAAGATCAATAACTGAAGGAGACTAGAGGACGTACTTGTACAAGACGTCCAGATGTCTTCAAAGTCTTCCATGTTCCCTGATGCTCGCGCATCCTCGACGCAGCGAAAAAGGTCCGGTTTCCTGTATAATATAGAAGCAAATGACTCAGGGGAGCCAAGTCCATTTTCCACGCTCTGCTTTACAGAATCTGGACACAGTCGAGAGAGGAATCGCGCAGCATCGTCATGGTCACAGAGAGGTGATGAGTTGTTTAATATGTCGTTCATATCTGCATCGTATAAGTCAAACGTTTTAGCCGACCCCACTGACGTGTGCTCTGCACGTGGATGGAAAAGGTTGCCTTTATTGCACGATGGTCTTGTTTGGACATGGTGAGTTTGTCATGGGAAGTTGAAAGACCGATGCACAATCAGTTGGCATCGATATCATCGGCCATGCAGGCTCACCTCCAGCGGAACAGTCGCGAAATTCAAGATCTTCTGAGAAATGCAGGTCCTGATTCTTCTCCTGTTTGTTGCCATATCGTCTGACATTTTTCATCAGATAAATGCACGTTGAGGTTAGGCTCTGCCTTGACTGCTATGACTTCACTTGGTCGCTCCGAGCGATTCAAGGACTTAATGGACCACACATATATCCGCCTATGCCAAATACTCAAGGGGGATATTGAGCTCATCGATCCTTGGCGCTCATCAGACCCTAGTGTTGTAGAGCATCTTGCAAATCTCCAAATTCCAATCATTGATCACAAACCATCCCTCCTTCTGCATCGGCTTGGAGATGTCTCGGAAGGAAATCCAGTTGCCATTGAAGAGCTGGCTTTACGAGAAAAGAGACTTAAGCGTCTTTTTTCCAAAGGAATGTCAGAACATGACCTTGAACATTCGTAAATTGTCACCCTTGTACTTCCAAAGGATAGCTATATTGACTCAGATGTACACAGAGTGTTATTCAATACTTCTGGGGCAGGGAAGACCAGGCTTGCGCTCGAGGGTCTTTGCAAGGAATGGGGCTTTTATTTCACTTGCAGAAGAGACATCAGTGAATGTGGTTCATCGGACCTTGATCGGGTGCTTGGTTCGACTCGTCGTGGGTATCTCGAGGCATGTGGGCTTGCTGAGCATATTGATAACGGAAAGGCAAAGTCACAAAATGAGGCATGCGCAGAGAGATGCTTTGTGGCGGTCCTAGTTGCCCGTCTCCTTGTTTTACAATGTTTTCTAACATCATATGAAGCTCAGGGGAAGGAAACCACTACACTTGCTGAGCTCAAGAAGATCTGGCTTTTTATGCAGCTTGATAGGCGGCTGCTGGAGTGTCTGGATTGTCCTGACTTGTTTCTTGAGCTGACTACTCTTCTCTGTTACGTGGATGATGTCTTTTCGCTAACTACTTATTGCGAAACAATCCTGGAAGAATGTAGACTGTTTCTTGGGACTCTGGTTCCCGAATGGTCACTATTTGGTGATCGTCAGGTTCATATATTCTGTGTTATAGATGAAGTTCAGATTGCTACGAGTTTATTCCCGGATGCCTTTCGTGGTGGCCCACTTGGAACAGAACCACGACCTGTCTTGCGTGCACTATTACGTAATTGGTCAATAGGCATGCACTTCGTGATTACAGGAACATCTCTAAATATTCAGCATATCCGAGATGCTGTTTCTTCCACCGTAGGGAAGTTTAATGGACGTGTTGATCGTGCAATCACCGGAACAGGTTCATTCATTTACAAAGACGAACAGATCAATAATTATCTGAATCACTACCTTCCTTCATGGTACTTGAATAGCCCTATTGGGAAGGAACTTTCCAGACGTGCTAGATATTGGCTGGTTGGCCGGTATGTTGTCTTGATTGAGTAATATTTTTATCTAATCTTGTAACAGGCCACGATTCATTGCCTCATTTGTTCAATGCCTCATCATCCACAATTTTCAGTACTGTCACCAGCTCCTTACGTCCTATATTCAAGCCATTACAAATTTCCTTCCAACAGATGGAATACAGTGGGAACAACTTGAAGACCATATGCCTGAATTAACAACTAGGCCACCAGCCTCTTTTGACCTTGAAAAAGGTGAATGAATCCTTTGGCTTATAGTATGCTCAGGTTTCATCTAATCAGGTTGTTTACAGCTGCTGCATTGGATGGACAAACTCGGAATGGCCTGATGACATCAATTCAAGGATTAGTAAACTATCGATTATTACGTGGACGCACTGATTTTGAGACCAATGGTGAAGGTCTAGTTGATAGCAAACTGGTCGAGTGTGGCTTTGCTCGATATCCTGATGGCAAAGAATTCTCTGCTACTTTTGATGAACCTCTTGCATACCTTGCAGCAGATACATGGATCAGTTCTCATTGGGCTTCAAGGCACCAATATTTCTTGCAGCGCATCAAGCAGAATTCACCAGATGATAATGGCTTAGAGCGATATACAGCTATCTGTTTAGCACATATCTTCCGGCAGTTCACACCCCTCTCCGATTATTTCAGATTTGCTAGCAACCTTGGAAAACCAGAACAGCTTGAGAATAAAAGGGCAAGACTTGTATCCTGCTGGATTGACTCTAGTCAAACATTCAGAGTCGCTCCAGTTGTATTTCCATTTGACAACAAGGTGGACAAATCTTATGGATATGTGGTGGAACGCACTTCATCACCATCGAATATCCTTGGTTACACTTCTACCACACCTGCAGACGATCTTCTGTGGTTGAACTTTCAAGTGAATGCTCCATTTCTGTTTCCCCATAAATCTTGCGGGCCAGATTTGATGTTGCGACTCGAACTCGAGGGAGGTGGATTGATCACTGTGGCAGTGCAGATCAAGTTCAGAGAAAATGGAAATGCATTGACAGCTAAAGATGCCTTGAAGCGGGCAATCAAGAGCGTTGACCCCTCTAAACTTTGGAAAAATGTATGTCATGCAAATTTTAACTTTTGAGCTGCTTTTTCTGACAGAAGTTGCAGATGAATCAGAAGGATATATATCACCCAAATATCCACATTGATACCCTAAACGCACTGGATAAACTGGAAAACAGATATGATCCCAACCGGAAAGGTTATCATAGCATGATCGGTGGCATATTTGCATATCCTGCTACGGACAATGAGGAAACATGCAACAAGATCCTCGAGAAGCTCGCCAAGGGGGGTGAATTTGAATTTGATGCAATGCATGAATTCTTCATGATACCTACCGCTCCCATCATAACCCTCACGGAGTCGATGCCACCATTTGGAGGTCTGAGACGCATGGAGGATGCTTTGGTGCAGAGGCGCGTTCTTGATAAACTGAATAAAGTGAACTTGCGTAACTGATTAGTGAGGACATTCTCTTGTATCTCTTGTAATTGTTTTTTAAATAAATACCAATGACATGTTTTGAAAAAAATGGATGATGCAGTCATCAACTTCCTGTCATTTGAATCCTGCTTGTGTGGCCTTAGCCGACAAATTTGTTAATGACTAGTGAATAAGTTGTTTCTATCTTGAAATGACGAGTTGCAACAATCGTCTCACATAACATCAAAAGATGACCGGAATCACGGCCAACCACACGGTGTTTCTCAATGACAAACATTGCGTCTCGCATCGTAACTAAAGTCCTATTATCGTCCTCGTCCAGGGCAGCCGTTGGTGTTGTCGATTTTTTCGTCGAGACATACGGGCGTGCCCAAGAACTTGTCGCCGTAGACGCAGTCGCAGTCGCAGCCACAGGCGTTGTCGTCGTCACAGGCGAAGCCGCAGTTCCACCCAGATTAGGCGAGGTCGTCGCGGGAGCAGTCATGGTGGTAGTAGTACTAGTGATGGTCGGAAGAGTGACCTTGGTCTTTGTCGGAGTAGCAGCGGCTGCGGCGTTGGATGCATTCATCCACGCATACCGCCCGCCCAACCCCGCCGCCTGTGTCGCAACAGCATTCGACATCTTCTTCCTCCCATCCTCCGACATTTTCCTCGCCGTGACACCGGGGCCTTCCTTCTTCCTTCTTCCTCTTCTTCTTCACACCGCCCTCTAGATCGTCGAACCGGGTTCGCAGACCCGTTCGCCTGCGCAGCAGCCACATCCTGCCTCTCCTTCCTCTCTCTCCGGATCTTGGTCTCTTCCTCGCGCTCGACCTTCTCCAGCGCGGCCAGCTGCTTCGCGACGCGACGATGCTCCACATGGGCGAGTTGTCGGCGTACAACGACGCTGGGCGGTCGAACTAGGTGTCGTTGCGGTGGTGCGAGGCGGTGATCATGGCCGTCACGAGGTCCTGCAGCCGTGCACGCAGCGCAAGCGCTATGTAGTTTGTCGCGTCGTCTGGGATTTTCGTAATTTTGTGTTGGGTGCCGATGGTGCGCATGGTGCTGCCGAGGATGCGTGTGTCGAACGAGGGCGTCGCGGGTTGTTTTCGTGAGCGGTCTTCTAATGATCGATATGTAGGTTGTTGTTCGTGGCTTCGTTGGAGTGTTTCTTCTTCTGCCTGGTATAATTTTGTTTAAATAAGAAAGAGAAAGAGAAAAATGCATGACGAACCCGTAGATCGACGCCAGCGCTGCCTAGAGCGTCGTTGAGCTCAGATATATCCCTTTGTGTCTATACTGGAGCTCGCTGCGGCTGATGCAGGGGCTATTGGGCGCTGCACGGCTGGCGTTGTCGTGTTGGCTTGGGCAGTAGCAGCAGCTTGTGCCTGCTGCGCAGCTGCAGCGGCGTAGGCGCCATAGTTGTACGTCGCCTGAGAATAATGGGTTGCATACTGATAGTGCTGGTAAGGCGTAGTCCTATATTCCAGACTCAACAATAGTTTATGGATGCGAAAATGACTGTTTTACGTCGCATGTGCAGTCTGTTGCTGCAAAGCGGGATCAATGGAAGGCCAGTCGGCTTACTTCTACATGTCTCCCAGATTGTTTCAAAGTCTCCTGGGTCTCCCGAAGCCCTTGCATCCTCGACCCGGCGGAAGAGGTCTGGATTCCTGTATAACATGCAAGCAAATGATGCTGGAGAGCCGAAGTCAACTTCGACGCTGTTTTTTACGACATCTGAACATAATTGAGAGAGGAGTTGTGTAGCAGTGTCATAGTCCTTGAGGGGCGGGAAATTGTTTAAGATGTCGTCCATTTGTAACACATAAGCTGTGAACTGAGACGAACAAGGTTAGAAAAGACGATGACAGACTTGGAACAATCAAGTTGATCTCAGAATGAATGAATAAAATTTTGACCGCGACGTTACTGACAGGCAGGGGGTTATTGTAACACGAGGCTACCTGCTGAGGCGGGATGTGAAGAAGAGGCTGATGAGAAACCCAAACGCCTCCAGAGACCCCCACAAACACATCACTGGCTCCAGCGTGAGTGTGCACATTGTATCTCGCAAAATCTGTGTCTGACAGTGATACTTATGGGCAATATGTGGGTAAAATCCTGTATCGAAAAATGTATATATTTCTATGTGCAGTACAAACTTTTTGAAGTCAACAGAGCTTCCAATATATTCAGTTGACATTGACCATCTATGAACATTTGAGACATCTCTTTACTACCTTTGTGAGAGGACTAACTGTGGACATGAGACTGAATCCCCTGTTTTCTTTGCTGTTTTTGGCTTGGATACCAGAATTGTAACCCTAAAATGTACATACATACCTAGGATATGCCCAGCAGGCTTGTGTTTTCTCAAGTCTGTAACCATATGCGGGTCTTAGTAGGTTTTGTATATTGCACACAGAATGATCTACATATGATAGGAAGAGATGACTACATGAAGCCATGAAGCGTGTATGAAAATTAGTATGGTATAGAACATGAGACAGATGTCATTCATGGCTTTACAGATCTGGATCGGGTATTTTCCCTCTTCGCTCATTTTAGCGCTTTCACGAGGGGTGCTGGACGAGGCTGCATATTTCAAGTCATCCTCCGAAACCTCATTCGAAGTTCGCGCAGTTTCCGTTTCGTTCTCTTTGTCATCGAAAATGGCCTGACGGGAGAAAAGTCATCGTCGGGATAGTGGGAAGACCTTTTGCTATGCATGCTCAAGACCAGTGTTTGAATAAGATTTTGTGGCGGAATAGTCTCCGTCACTGCTTTGAAAGTCGCAGTATTTAGTACGGCTACAGGAGATCCTTTCGTCCTCTGTATAGGCAAAGCAGGTTCTGAAGGAAAAGTCGCGACGACGCGCAGCAGCGAAAGCCGACCGGTAGGAGCAAGACCATTGGGAAGGGCCTTGAACGCATCCAACATTTCGACAGATAACTGACGTACACGTTCGCCATCCATCTAATCGTCTCCCGTTGGATATTCATGAATGAAAATATCGGCAAGATGACGTACTTGACTCCGAGAAAACAAATTTTCCACGGTGATGTGCTCATATTCTGGCCAGAGCTCATCTGTACTGAGTGTTTTAACTTTCCCATTCCAAAGAGGTCCCTAATCATACAGGGTTCAGAATCAGAGGCGTAGGAGGGGGGAGGACAGAACATACCCCAGCCTCAGAATGACCTTCAGGATACACATATTCTGGGCTGAGTGAATCTGAAGAACCTCGACCTGCGGTACGAAGTACGACCCATATATACCCATCGCAATGCTTCAGAACAAAAATAAGGTCAGCTTCGCAATCCGGAGGGCAAATGCAAAAGACGCCTGGACGCTTGTGTCGCAACCAAGCGAGTACATCATCAGCAGAAGATGCCGCGTACCCGAGCGGAGGGGCATCTGGTAGAAGGGAAGACGACGTAACAATGATTTCTTGGATGACACCATCCTCGCCTTTCTGCAATTTGACCAGCTGCGTGGGGAACTTTTCACTTGCAGCCAGCCACGCAGTAGCAGTCGGTATCGTAAAAATTTCAGAAAAGAGATGATTTTTTGTTGTAGTTGTGAAGACATGAGCGAAGTACAAGGCAATATAGCTTGCAGGTGCATAAGTGTCGCCATTGGCCCAGTGACCTTGGGTATAGGAACAAAAGGCGGCGAATGAAGTCAGAGATCGTGGCTTGTCATTGTAAGGAGACCTGTCAGAAAGCCAGATGGCAGCAGCGATGAGAGGTCCCGGCTGGTCTAATGATATCTGACTCATATCCCTATCCTTGAACTCACCCACGCCAGAAGTGACGAGATCGACTCTGCCAATCCCAAAGCATGGTGGATGATGACCAGTTATGATATAGTGCATGATGACTTCATGTGTTGTCGATTTGACTGGGGGGCGGCCTAAAAGAAAAACAGTGAGGATCTGCTTGATAGATAGTTCAGTGTAGCATCTCACTTCTCACAAGGCTTCCAATGTTAGAAAAAAATGCCTCTACCTCGCATTGCCCTTCATCAGTGACAAGATCCTTAGTTTCGGCATCAAACATAGCAAAACCCGTGAGCTTTTTGATGTACTTATTGAGGACACCGTGAGGGTGAACAGCTCCGTCCATCAACAGCATGGCTACCAAACTAGCGGTCAGCCTGTGCCTGCAATAAAAGCCATTAGTAATTATTATACTAAACATTAGAAACCTGCCTTGGCCTACACCAATCCCAAATACGCCTAAAGAGAGCTTCCATCCTTGCGGTCTGCACGAGAGAAGGTGAAAGGAATGAGAGAACGTATTTTTTTTGAGTCTCTGCGTCATCGAAAGAACCTGTGTCTGAAGTCCATCTCCACGACGACCATTCTTGTGAGGAAACAGGAAAGTAACTCTGAGGGATTTGGGTCCCTGCAACCACAAATGTGATGGGAACACCTTCAAGAGCAAGGCAATCTCTCCAGGTGCGTATGATTTCTTTGAGAGCGGGATAGTGCTCTGAGTCACTCTTTTTAGAGGACCAAATCTCGCAGATTGCCACGTTTGCCTCGTCAATGACAACAAAAAATCCGTCTGTTCTTACAGAATCGGGTAACAGGATTTGTAAATCCTTCACGACCTTTGCTAATTGTTCATTGATATAGTCCAAGGGTTCCCATTCGATCGCGACCAAGATTTCTACAAAAGGGTCTGACCAGTCGAATACACATGTTAGCTGTGCAAGAAGCCAACGACGTTTTTGTACCTGCTCATCTCCTTTGGCGGTGTTAAAAGCCTTCAAAAAGTTTCTAAGAATGAGAAGATGTGCTAGGAGTGTGGCGGAAAATCGGCGAGCGGCGATCTCCCTGTTTTTGGCTAGGATGGGTTCAAATGCAATGGATGATTCATGTGGGAGAACTCGCAAGAGATCTGCTTCGTCATAAATTCGTCGGTCGAGAGTCATGTCAAGCGTACGAGCTTCTCTTTCATCCGCGTGAGAGGTTATATAGATTCCCCAGTGCTGGCAAAGACCCTCATATAGCAGGCGAGTCTTACCAGTCGCCGAAGCGTTGACCAGGAAACTGTGTGACAACGATGTAAGGTCCGCAAAAGCCTGTAAATTGGAACAGAACATACGTATTGCGGCCTCTTCGGAATAATTGCTGTACTCGTTCCTTGAGAATGGGGTCACTTTGAAACTTTCCTAGCTCGTATAGAAGCATTGAAGGTGGTTCACGCATTTCTGAAAATGAACCCAGGTCTACTTTCTCGATATCGGATTCATCATCTATTTGACCTCTATTCAGAGTCCAGAGTACTCGTTCTACCTCTCCGTTGATCAGGGCGTTCAAATTGCCAGAAATCCTTTGGAGAATAAGGGGAACATTGTCAGGGCGCGAAAGTGCTTTTCTATCCATCTTTACAAAAGCGCGGGAGGCTGGAAAGTATGAAGAAGAGGAATGAAGAAAGATCTGCTCAAGGAAGGCCAGTCGGCTTACTTCTGCATGTCTCCCAAATTGTTTCAAAGTCTACTGGGTCTCTCGAAGCCCTTGCATCCTCGACTCGGGAGAAAAGTTCTGGATTCCTGTATAACATGCAAGCAAATGATGCTGGAGAGCCGAAGTCAGATTCGATGGTGTTCTTCACGACATCTGGACATAATTGGGAAAGGAGTTGTGCAGCAGTGTCATAGTCCTTGAGGGGCGGGAAATTGTTTAAGATGTCGTCCATTTGTACCACATAAGCTGAATGAACAGAGACGAAAAAGGTTAGAAAAGACAATGACAAACTTCAAACAATCAGGTTAATATCCGGTGGCAGAATGAATGCAAGCCACGTTACTAGTAAGAGGCGGGTAGCGTTTTGTGCTACTCTATTTGTTCTGTGATACGTATGTACAGTTTTGCCTGTCTAATTTGTATATGGCAAAGCGGCTAAACAGAAAACATCAATATTAATAAGAGCAACCTCGTGAGCGCGTACGATTTCGAAGCCTTGATGCTTGGAATTTCTATGCCTATTTCGCAATACTTCTCAATCTAAAAACCTCAAAACTCCCACCGTCCATTGCCTTCAGAACAGCAAGGTCAATATTAGCACGCATTCTAACACGCTTGATGCTTTCTTTTCTCCAAAAAGTATTCTTTTCCAAGATTGGGGACCGACCGTGGGTTGTGATTCAATCGATCAGCTAGCTGTGTTGGAATACGCCCACATAACAACGTGGTCATCAAGGAAAAGATTCCCACAAGGTTTGTTCTTAAGTATATCCAGGTGTTGAATTCACAATAACCAATCGTTAATGCTGATGTCTACTATGGATGCTTACCTGCGGCAGAATCTCAATGACATTCAAGGATGGCTGGAATCCACAGGTCTTCATCCACTTCTGCTTGTTATCGTGCTGATCAATGAAAACCTTTCATCAGATAATGCACCATTCGTGCTGGGGTCAGCCTTGACAGCTGCACCTGGTCGATGCCGTTCTGATCAATTTAAGGCTACAATAGACCATGTCTATACCCGTCTATGCCAGATCCTTCGTGGGGATTTCGAACTTGTTCAACCTTGGCGCTCACATACAGCGAGCCCCGACATCGCGGAACATCTTAACAATCTCAAGATTCCGACTATTGATGACAATCCATCACTACTCCTACATCGGCTTGGAGAAACTGCAGAAGATTCGACCATTCTTGAAGAGCCAAAATTACGGGCAAGGCGACTTGAGAATATTTTTCTCAAAGGAAAAGGTCAACACTCGTCAGTCATGTTTCTCTACTTCCAGAACATAAAAGATGGCCATGCTAATTTGCATCGGGTATGCAGTGTGTTGTTCAACACATCTGGGGCAGGCAAGACCAGGCTTGTTCTTGAAGGCCTTTGCAAGGAATGGGGCTTCTATTTTACTTGCAATAAAGATGCCAGTGAGTGTGGCTCATATGACCTTGACCATGTACTTGGCACGGATAGACATGGATATCTGAGCTCATGTGGGCTCATTGAGCATCCGAATGACGATGAAAGTGTACGCTTGAACGAGATACAGGCAATGAGGTGTTTTATGGCAGTTCTATTTGCACGTCTTATGGTCTTTCAATGCTTATTGGCAGCATATGAAGCTCAGAGGAAGTCAATCACACCTGCTGAGCTCAAGAAGATCTGGCTTTTTGTGCAGCTTGACTGCCGGCTCCTAGCAGATTCCAATTGTCCTGATTCATTACTGGAGCTGACTTCTCTTCTGTGTTATATTCCAACAAAGAAAGTTTCACTCCCCTCTCATGGCTACAAGATGCTGGAAGAATGTAAACTGTTTCTGCGAACTCTAAACTCTTCTAAAAAGTTGTTACCACATGAAGATAGTCAGGTTCATATATTCTGTGTTATAGACGAAGTGCAAAATGCTGCCGATTTGTTTCCGGATGCCTTTCGTGGTGGCCCACTGGGAACGGATGCACGACCTGTCTTGCGTGCATTGTTGCGGATTTGGTCAATAGGCATGCACTTTGTAATGACAGGAACATCTTTAAATATTGAACATATACAAGATGCCCTGTCTTCGACTATAGGGAAGCACCATGGACATGTTGACCGTGCAATTACCAGCACAGGCTCATTCATCTACAGAGATGAACAGATAGATAATTACTTGAATCATTATCTCCCATCATTGTACCTGAAAAGCTCTAGTGGAAAAGAGCTTTCCAGACGTGCTAAATATTGGCTTGTGGGCAGGTATGTTATCTTGACTATAGGTAATATTTTGAGTTTGGTCTTAATTTCATAATAGGCCACGATTCATCGCATCATTTGTTCAAAACCTAATCCTTTACAACTTCCAATACTGTCACCAACTTCTTACATCCTACATTCAAGCTATCACAAAATTCATTCCAACAGATGGAATGCAATGGGAACAACTTGAGGACCCAATGCCTACACCATCAACTAGGCCACTGCTCCCTTTTGACCTTGGAAAAGGTGAATGAATACTTTGGCTTGTGTTGTGCTTGGATTTTATCTAATTGAGTTGTTCACAGCTGCTGCATTGGATAAACAAACCCAGAATGGTCTTATTACATCGATTCAAGGACTGGTGAACCACCGATTATTACGTGGACGCACTGACTTTGAGACCAGTGGTGAAGGTCTAGTTGATAGCAAACTGGTCGAGTGTGGCTTTGCTCGATATCCTGATGGCAAAGAATTCTCTGCTACTTTTGATGAACCTCTTGCATATCTTGCAGCAGATACATGGATCAGTTCTCATTGGGCTTCAAGGCACCAATATTTCTTGCAGCGCATCAAGCAGAATTCACCAGATGACAATGGCTTAGAGCGATACACAGCTATCTGTTTAGCACATATCTTCCGGAAGTTCACACCTCTTTCTGATTATTTCAAGTTTGCTAGCAAATTTGGAAAACCAGAACAGCTCAAGAATAAAAGAGCAAGACTTGTATCCTGCTGGATTGACTCTAGTCAAACGTTCAGAGTTGCTCCAGTTGTATTCCCATTTGACAACAAGGTGGACAAATCTTATGGATATGTGATGGAACACACTTCATCACCATCGAATATTCTTGGTTACACTTCTACCACACCTGCAGACGATCTTCTGTGGTTGAACTTTCAAGTGAATGCTCCATTTCTGTTTCCCCATAAATCTTGCGGGCCAGATTTGATGTTGCGACTCGAACTCGAGGGAGGTGGATTGATCACTGTGGCCGTGCAGATCAAGTTCAGAGAAAATGGAAATGCATTGACAGCTAGAGATGCCTTGAAGCGGGCAATCAAGAGCGTTGACCCCTCTAAACTTTGGAAAAATGTATGTCATGCAAATTTTAACTTTTGAGCTGCTTTTTCTGACAGAAGTTGCAGATGAATCAGAAGGATATATATCACCCAAATATCCACATTGATACCTTAAACGCACTGGATAAACTGGAAAACAGATATGATCCCAACCGGAAAGGTTATCATAGCATGATCGGTGGCATATTTGCATATCCTGCTACGGACAATGAGGAAATGTGCAAGAAGGTCTTCGAGAAGCTCGCCAAGGGGGGTGAATTTGAATTTGATGCAATGCATGAATTCTTCATAATGCCTACCGCTCCCATCATAACCCTCACGGAGTCGATGCCACCATTTGGAGGTCTGAGACGCATGGAGGATGCTTTGGTGCAGAGGCGCGTGCTTGATAAACTGAATAAAGTGAACTTGCGTAACTGATGAGTGAGGACATTCTCTTGTATCTCTTGTAATTGTTTTTTAAATAAATACCGATGACATGTTTTGAAAAAATGGATGATGCAGTGATCAACTTCCTGTCATTTGAATCCTGCTTGTTGTGGCCTTAGCCGACAAATTTGTTAATGACTAGTGAGTAAGTTGTTTCTATCTTGAAATGACGAGTTGCAAAAATCGTCTCACATAACATCAAAAGATGACAGGAATCACGACCAACCACACGGTGTTTCTCAATGACAAACATTGCATTTTGCATTGTTACCAAAGTCCTAGTATCGTCCTTCTCCAGCGCGGCCAACTGCTTCGCGACGTCGCTCCGCACGACGATGCTCCACATGGGCGAGTTGTTGGCATACAACGACGCTGGGCGGTCGAACTGGGTGTCGTTGCGGTGGTGCGAGGCGGTGATCATGGCCGTCACGAGGTCCTGCAGCCGTACACGCAACGCAAGCGCCATGTAGTTCGTTTCGTCGTCTGGGATTTTCGTGATTTTATGTTGGGTGCCGAGGATGCGTGTGTTGAACGAGGGCGTCGCGGGTTGTTTTCGTGAGCGGTCTTCGAATGATCGATATGTAGGTTGTTGTTCGTGGCTTCGTTGGAGTGCTTCTTCTTCTGCCTGGTATAATCTTGTTTAAATAAGAAAGAGAAATGAACCCGTAGATCGACGCCAGCGCTGCCTAGAGCGTCGTTGAGCTCAGATATATCCCTTGTGTCTATACTGGAGCTCGCTGCGGCTGATGCGGGGGCTATTGGGCGCTGGACGGCTGGTGTTGTCGTGTTGGCTCGGGCAATGGCAGCAGCTTGTGCCTGCTGCGCAGCTGCAGCGGCGTAGGCGCCATAGTTGTACGTCGCCTGAGAATAATGGGTTGCATACTGATAGTGCTGGTAAGGCGTAGTCCTATATTCCAGACTCAACAATAGTTCATGGATACGAAAATGACTGTTTTACGTCGCATGTGCAGTCTTTTGCTGCAAAGCAGGATCAATGGAAGGCCAGTCGGCTTACTTCTACATGTCTCCCAGATTATTTCAAAGTCTCCTGGGTCTCTCGAAACCCTTGCATCCTCGACTCGGGAGAAAAGTTCTGGATTCCTGTATAACATGCAAGCAAATGATGCTGGAGAGCCGAAGTCAGATTCGATGGTGTTCTTCACGACATCTGGACATAATTGAGAAAGGAGTTGTGCAGCAGTGTCATAGTCCTTGAGGGGCGGGAAATTGTTTAAGATGTCGTCCATTTGTAACACATAAGCTGAATGAACAGAGACGAACAAGGTA
>QGOA01005495.1:2702-23770 GCA_003313075.1 Termitomyces sp. MG16
ATCAACGATCGGATCACGCAGCTCGCGTCCGGCCATCACGCATCACGCCCCACGCATCACGACTCCCTCCGCGCCAATTGATCGCGTGTCCCCACACGCGCGATCCCGGTATACAGTCCCTGGCCGCTACTCAATGACCCCCGAAACTCATCCCAGACACCCCGGAATCCCGAGACACGAGCCGTAGTACTTATAGTGTAGTTCTCCGCTGTATTCGCTAGTCTTGATATTGCATAACTGTTACTTGGATATTGCGTGCCCTCTTGTTTGACTGGTACGCCTCGTTTGGTACGCTTCGACTGGCACACCTTAGTATTCGCGTGCTCTAAGCTTTGGTACGCACTTCGCGACTCTTAACTTACTAACTTGGCCTCGTCTTAGAACCTCCGGTTCACGACTCAACCCCCTCTAACTCCCAGCCACTCTCACCCAAAACCCCCGGACTCTAGTCCCCTCTCCCGGGATTACCCCTGTCCTCGTCTTGAACCCCGGAGTCCTAACCCCGGAGTTCCAGACACCCGAGTATCCGTAGATCAAGTCCGCATCGTAAGGGCGTCGCTTTCCCGGAAAGCCCCCGATTCAGCGGAACCTGACATCCGCACCCACCGGCCCTCCCCAAAACTCGATCACAAGCACCTCGGTCCATTCAAGATTTTGAAGAAGGTCTCATTCCACACCTACAAGATTGAGCTCCTCCCAGGACTTAAAGGTCTGCACCCGGTATTCCACGTCTGCCTCCTGGAATGACACCCCCCAGATCCCTTCTCTGAACAACGCCCCAAATCCCCTCCCCCAGTCGAGGTCAAGGACGAGTACCACTACGAGGTTGAGGATAACCTTGACTCCCAGAACATTCGTGGACAACCTCATTTCCTCATCTGATGGAAGGGATACAGCCTGGAGGACGACACTTGGGAACCGTGCCAAAACCTTGAAGGCACCCTCAACAAACTCCAGGACTTCCAGCAATGGCACCTGGAAAACAACCCTTCCGGGTGCAAGACTCACGGATGGCAGTAGTGGGCATAACCCCCACCTCTGGGCTTAGTAGGGATTCAACTCCCGTGTATATTTTCTGTTCTCCCTCTCTCGATCTTACTCCCTTTTAGTACTTTTTTCACAGTAGTGCCCCGGAGTCTGGGCAAGGTGCTCTTTCCAGTTTTTCCACCACCTTACTTACACCCCTTCGACTCTGGGAAGACCAATTATATATACATCTCTATACGTACATTATTTTACAATTAGCGGTAACAAGGAACAAAATGGACAAAAAATAGCAAAAAAACACAAGACGCTGCCCCTAATGCTGGGGCCCTGAACCAGAACTCCCCTTGCCCTCCCCTCCCCTTGGCCAACCCTGGAAACCCTCCCCCACCCTCTCTGGACCATGCTTCCGCCACACCTCCTCAGCCAGCAGGTCCCAGGATGGGAGGGGCTCGCCCTCGTCCAGCACCTGTTCGAACCAGGATCCTGGGGCAGGTACGTTTCTCCACTGGTGTGCGACCACTAATCGCCCCAGGAGGTCGAGACTGCACTCCACCCCGGGGGTCGTCACCTCCAGGCGCTGCCCCTCCTGCAGCAAAGCCAGTGCCGCAGCAGCCCCATCCAGGAGCAGACAGTGCTCCCGGGCCCAGCCTGGAGACATTAGCAGAAGAAGTGAGCCGGTGACAGGGGACTCACTCAAAGACGCTATGCATGTGATCACCACATTGCGGCGCTGACCCGCCGTCAACTCCTGTCCTGAGGGGGCCCTCTCCGGGATTCCTACTCCCTGCCCCAGCCTTGCCCGCAACGCCTCCAGCTCTGCCTCCACCTCCCCCTGAGCGACCCTGGCCTCCTCCAGGTCCCAAAGCATCGCCTCCTGACCCTCCTCCAGGTCCCTCCCGGCCGCCACCTCCTTGTGACCCCCCTGCTCCTGCCCGGCCCGCTCCTGCAGGACCCTGACATTGTCATCTAGGGGTCCCCCGGACAAGAGGGAGAATACCACTGGGGACAGGCATGGGAGGAAGACCAGGGACAGGGTCTCTACAGGCAGACGCACCCTCTTCGAAGGCCCTGGGGAGGGACTGGGTGATGCCCGCCTCTTCCCTTTGTCGGGGCACCCCCCATGACCCTCGTGACTGGTGGTCCTAGCCCAGGTCGCCCGACGGGTAATCAGGACCACGGGACAACCCTGGCTCCCCACCTGGACGACCCCTTGGCCCTCCGACCCCCCACCAGACGCCCCTGCAGGCACCTCCCCCACCCGACCCCCCACCAGATGCCCCCACAGGTGCCTCCCCCACCGGCTCCACCACCCAGTCCCGCTCCTCAACCCCCATCCTCTGAGTGACTCCCCCCAGCGGCCACCCCTGCTCCCGAGAGACACAGCGCACCCTCCACAGCGCTGACATGGAACATTGCTCATGGTTGAGGTGGCATGCCTCACACACGGACATGTCCCGGCAGGACAAGGGGCCCGGGACCTCGAACAGGCAGAGGACCACTCATCGAGCGCAGTGCAAGCACTGCGCCAAAGTCAGCAAAGAGACCGAAGGTAGGAAAGCACTCACCGGTCCGTTGCTGAAACACCAGGCATGGGCAGGTAGACCCCGGGGCCTCCCCAAACAGCTCCTGTGTTGCATCTACCCACGCAACACGTTGACTCTCTGGGACCTCTGAAATGGCCCCTACTGCCATCTCAGAATGACGAAAATGGGGGGCAGGCAGTCTAGGGCGGGGAGGGGGTTGCAGATAGGGAGGGCAGACAGTCATCCGCGCAAAGGTGGGCGTGGGACGACTCAGGCAGGACTCTGGAAGGACACTGGGGCCCGCATCGGGAGCAGGCTCTGGGAGCTGGCTGGGACCCACTTCTGGGGCAGGATTATTGCGTTGTTCTGAAAAAGGAAGGTCAGTCGTAGCAAGCGGACAACGTGGTGATACTCACGTTGGACAAGCGCTGCCACGTACTTGTGATCGAGCGAGCGCCAGTATTGCACGTCCCAGGCCTCGCACACGACCAAGGGGGCCACTTCGTTAGTAGGTGGAGACGTCAGGGAATGCGTCGGCGTACATGCCATGGTTGAGTTTGACGGTAAAATTTTTTCGATACGTGGCAGGTCAGGTGCCAGATCCCATGATTGGACCCCAGTCCAAACCACTGGCTACACGTGCCTCAGAGGGTCTCGGCACTGAGGGGGGGTGATGTCATGACCCCTCCCCTCCAGAACCCCCCCAGGACATCCCCAGGGCCCTCTTTCGTCAACTCCACAACGCGCCCCGCCCCCACAGCTGCTGACGCCACCATCACATGCATCAAGAACCGCCATCAGCCAGCTCCCCTGGAAACCCTGCATCACGGACCCCAGGATTAACCGCCATGAATGATTGGATCATGTGACCCACTTCCAGCCATCACGCATCACGCATCACAGCTCCTTCTGCACCAATTGATTGCGTGCCCCACATGCACGATCCAAGTATACAGTCCCTGCCCGCTACTCAATGCCTCCCAGAGCCCATCCCAGACACCCCAGAACCCTGAGACCCAGCCCCATAGTACTTATAGCATAGTTCCCCGTTGTATTTGCTAGTCTTGATATTAACTTGAATTGTTGCATGCCCTCTGCTTGACTGGTATGCACTGACTGACATGCTTTGACTGGCACACTTGAATAATCGCGTGCTCTAAGTTTGGTATGCACTTCGCGACTTATAGTTTGTTAACCCGGTCTCGTCTTAGAACCCCCGGTTCACGACTCGACCTCCACCTGACCCTCAGCTACCTAAAACCCAAAGCCCCCGGACCAAGTCCCCTCTCCTGGGACTACCCCCATCCACATCTTAAACCCCGGAGTCCTAGCCCCAGAGTTCCAGACACCTGAGTATCCATAGATCAAGTCCGCCTCGTAAGGGCGTTGCTTTCCTGGAAAGCCCCCGACTCAGCAGAACCTGACAGATACACAACAAAGGAGCTGCCTGGGAGGCTGGTCTAGCCTCCCACCACCAGGCCCTCAAGTACCAGTTAGTCTTGTCTCGCAGTTGTTGCTGCAGAGCCATCGGACATCTCGGGAGGTGGTATTGGTACAATTTGTTCTCCTCAATCAGATTGATTTCATGGTTAACCTCCCACCACAGAGGCAATTCCTCCTTGGTGCCGTTGAGAATATCTGCAAATTTCTCCTGCCACTGCTGCCACAACACAGGGATATCATCTCAAGGCAGCCCCATGGCTTTACTTTTCCCTTTATCAACTCTTGGTCTCTGGAGGTGCACTGTCACTCCCTTAATTGACCTCAGTTGCTTATATCTTTCTCTGAGGGCCGCAATCCTCAGTTCACTCTCATCCGGTGTATGCAACCGAATCAGAGGCAGTTGCTTCTGCCTTCTTGCAATGATAGATACGCCATCAAACATTATCTTGCTCAGCTGAGACACTTTGTCAGCAGTTGCCTGTCAAAAATGCTCTCCTTTCACCTTCCAACGCGATCCTCTCCACACATACATGGAAGACACTAGTTCATTCCATTCTGGAGGCATTCTGGGATCAAATGCCCATTCAAACGTCAGATGTGGGACTGGTCAATCCCAGATTGATCTCTCCATCATGAGCGATGATGATGTCTCCGCCCTACTCTTTTCATCCAACACAAGGTCCTCAACCTTGATCTTTGATGACGTTGGTTGGCATTCACCCACCTTCTGAGGCTCATTGTCCTCAGCTCTCCTGCCATGGGTTGCCACTTCACCCTGTACTTTGAGTTTACCAGTCCTTTTAAGCTCCTTCCCCCTTTTCAGAGTACGCTTGTACTCTTCAGCTTCCTGTTCCAGCACCATAAGTGCAGGACTATTGCTCAGCAAGCTCGCCCAAGCTTGCCCCAACTCGACCTCCTCCTCCACAGTAGGAAATCGGTTCCCACTGTCTAGTCATTTCCACTGTATTATTGGCCTCTTCTCTATGGCTCTGTGGCGATGGGCCCTCCCATCTCCATTATCCAAAGTCACTCGCACAGCTGAGATGGTCTCACCATCCACCATGATCTGGTTATTCTTGAAGTCCAGCATCACTTTGTGCTTACGCATGTATGGTGTCCCAACAATCATGTCATAGCAGTCAAAGTTTGCCACATTGAGATACTCCCAGCTCTTAGTCTTTGCACAGGCTATAGCCACCTGTGTTCCAAACTGAACAGTAGCATGACTGCCCACAGTTCCCAGCTGAAGAAGCAAAGGCTCCTTCAGCTCGCTTATGTAAATGTCGTGTACCTGACAGAATTGAGGTGTTATACCAGTCATTGTACTCCCAGAGTCCCACAAGGTCCAAGCCTTGTGCCCATCAAATTTCACATATGACACAAGGCACTCTTTGTCCTCTGTATTCAGTGCTGGCCTTGCCAGCTTTTCCAGTGATTTATGAAGGTGTACCTTATACACCTTAACATTGGCCGCTTCTATTGGGTGGTCCATTTTGCTGGCAGGGTAATCTGTCAGGGCTCCCATGAACTCAGTGTCGGACTCTCAGCTATAATAGTCATTATCGTAGATGTCATACACGTCTACCTCAACATATTCGGTGTCCGAGTTGTCCTCCTCCCCAGGAACATTATCTGTCTTTGTAACTTTAGTGTCAAGGTCTCCACCTCATCATCATTGATGTCAGGCTCATTACCTGAGTCCACTTCTTCCTTGCCAGGGATGGTGGTCTGCACTGCATGCACAAATGCATGCGGTCTTGCTCCAGACAGATGCTGTGGCTTAATTGGACACTCCCTTGTGAAATGTCCTGCCTGCCCACAATGGAAGCACCCAGCCTCCCTTGTCCAGGCAGGGTTGCCTCTCAACTCGAGCTTTCTCCCTATGGAATGGTCTGCCAGTTTGCTGGCATCCGGTGCTTTGCCTGCATTCACTCCCTCCTCTGGCTTGCCCTTTACCTCATGCTGCACCAGCAGACGAGAGCTCCCAAACTTCAGCACTTGCCTGGCGATTGGCCGTATTACAACCCATGGATCCAGGTTGTCAGCCAAGTCTCTCCATCTTGCCCAGAAGGTGCTGACCTTCTGAGGCCTGACACATCGTAGCCCACATCTTGGCACAATGTAGACCAAAGTGCTGTGCCACTTTGTGCAACTGTTTGTACCGCAATGCGTGTGCCACAAATTCTTCCATGGAATTCACTTTGGGAGAGAGTCCATCATCACAGATCAGAGACTCCCTCATTGCATCCAGAATACCCCTCAAAAATGTATCTATCATCACCCAGCTATCCAGGTATATAGACATATTTTGGGCGTAGTCAATCAAGGTATCATAGAAATCTTGAACTCCCAGCTTCTCCATAAACGCTGCATTTACAAATGCCTCCCATGCATCTTGCATAGTTGATGCACTGACAAATTGGTTGTATAGCTCAAGGATGACATCCTTGAAGGTCCACTGCTGCCATGCTCTGTTATAGTGGAGAATGTGCTGCCAAAACCAATTCTTGGCTGGCCCTTCCAAGAATTCTGGCAGGACAAACATACGTTCTCTGTCCAAGTGGTCTCCTCCATAACGCTGCTAAGTGATTACATACATCCATCATCCAATTTTCCAAGTCACTGAACTTGGACTCTCCTTTATATAGTTGGATATGCTTGGATTCTGCTTTACGCAGTTTGATACCCTCCAGTAGCTGTAAAGGCACGCCTATGGCATTATCAATTATACTGCTGAGGCGCTGGTGCATATTACTATTGTACACCTTAGTCGTCTCAGATAACCCTGGCATTTTATTCCTACCCTCTGCTGGTGGAATAGTGGAAAAGGCCTGCACAGGTCTTTGACCTGCGCCATACGCTGGGGATCCACCATTCCCTTGCAGTGGTAACTGCCTACCACCATCTTCTCCATCTCATTTGAGTGGGTGTGGAGCCGTATCCTCCCACCCTTGCTCCACGCGCTCTGTGCATCTAAGATATTGTTCTCATATAGCATCTACAGGGGTCCGTCCTTTGAACACTATACCTTGATTGTCTATCAAGGTATGGCCTTGGCAGTTCAGATCCTGATTCCTCATACGCTGATATGCCACACAATCAGCTAAGGACACAGCCATTGGCACACAACGCTAGGACATCCTCTTATCCGACTCACTTTTGACCTGCGCTGAGGTAGCATCTTCCACCTCATGTTCCTCAGATCCTGCTCCTGGCTGAGTAGCTGTGGACTCCTCTGTGGACTGAGGTTGCCCTGTATGGCCTTGGAATGCTTCCTGCCATTGTGCAGCATGGAATCTTGCAGCAAATTGTTTCTCTGACTCCCCTGGTTGCTGAGAAGCATAGATGTTACTCATTGCTTCCTCCAGGTGAGGGGAGAGTCTTGTTCTCACCGGGATCAATGGAATGAGGTTTGCTCCCTCCGGTGTCAAGGCTACTGAGCCTTAATGCATCTTTTTCTGCACATACACGTGAGCTTCAAGCTCCAGGATATGCACATAAAAATCGATATATTCTAGTGAGTTTTCTGGAGGTACACTTTCACCTCTAGCCTGTATCATACGCATATGCTTCAGCACATACAATTCTAACCTCGTTCGCATAGTCTCCTTGGTAATTATAGGGTACTTGCCCCATACCAACAACACCTGCACTTGTAGGGTGGATCTATGATGCCCACCCTCCTCATTGTCTGACGTTTCCTGATCTTCCCAATGTATTCCCGGTGTTCCTTTTTCTGGGCCAGCTTGCTTCTGGGCCATTGGCATTGATTCAGTCAGTGCTCGCCAGCTGCCCAATCCTGATGTCCTTCCGGTAGATTGCAAAGGTCTTTGACCTTCCAAAACATTTTGACTTGTAGCTGATCTTCTGGGCCTCGACTGCAGGCACCCACCCCTACTACCTAACGCCGGGGTGTTCCAATCCGCTCGGGGGTCATCACAACCACCAGCCACTTGAGCTGGCCATTGCTTGGTTCACTGTGTGCCACCTGGCATTCCTTGAAGTTGCAGTGGAGTACCCTCCACTGCTGCTGCTGCCACTGGCTCTGTGGCCAATGCCCAGTCTGGGTCTGCTGACATGGCCATTGGGTATATGAATGACTGTGCAAAGGTCTCACCTTCGCCCTCAAACTCCATTTGCTGTTGTGTTGACATCTTCGTCAACGTGTCAAACTAGGTTTGATGTTCAAACTTCTTCATGGTCTAGACTTTAGAACTAGACTTGTAGTACTTTTTGTAGGCTGGAATTGAACCTGAAAGGTTCAAAAAAGTGAAACAAAGTCAAGAGCTTAAGGTCACACAAGAGAACCAGATTGGAATACAATTCTAGTCCTATGAAGTGTGTAAACAAAAAACTACCTTAGGTAAGGTAGCTGCAACAAGTATACGTAGTGATTATGTAATATGTATTGTATGATTACCACAATAATAATTATTATGCAGTCTAGCTTAGATCTGCTGAACAACAGTTAGGTTGTTCAGCACAAAAGATAAGTTCAGGTACCTAGAGCTCAGGCTTTAGATCACTCGGTTACAGAGTAGCAGCAGCATGAAGGTCATTTGACCAGTCTGCTGTCATTGATGTGGAGAAGGGGAAAATGTTACATTACATTTTTGTAAACTATAGTGTTACAAAAATTTAGCAATGTCAATGTCTATCATAACAAAAAAAATCACTGTAGAGTAATCAACTGTCTATCTTCACTTGTCTTCTGTTGCCTTCCATCTCTCAGTAAGCTGACTAGATGATTGGGTCTATTGCACAGGTGGCCAACTACTTCAGGAGTTGCTGCAAGCCCATCCCCTTGGGCCAGGGAGAGGGTTCTCAGCAAGGACTGGCAGAGGGACAGAAGATGGTTGAGGAGGTAACAGAGATGTTTGTGTGGGAGACGTCTCTGAGGATGTTTGTTGAAGTGGGGATAGAGCAATGGTGAGAGCAGATAAGTCAGCAGCATGATGGGATTGGTCAGTGGCAAGGGCAGAGGTGTCACCAGTAAGAACAGATATGTCAGCAGTGGCAGGGGATTGGTCAGCAGTGGGGTCAGGAGTGGTTTCTTCCTCTTCAACGATGGGTCCAAGTCCACTGTGCCTTGCTGGATGCACTGCCACATCATTCTGAGCTGATGGACTAGAGAGACGGGTGGAGATGTGAAGTTGACTCTGCAAAATGTCAACCATACCCCAAATATGGTGGATCTGCTCTTCTGTCTGATGGATCTGTCCATTGTGGGATGCAAGCATCTCACCTGCAAGAGAAACATTGGTTTGCAGGGTTTCTATGCGGCCACTAAGCGTGTCAACCTGAGTCTGGTAGCGATGGAAGAAGTCCTCAATACATGGTAACCAGCTCTCCTCAGCCATGACAAACCCATCCCGCACCTGCTCTCCAATATTCTGCAATGCTTCCTGGAACCCATTCTCCATTCTGTCCAAATAGCTTTCCACCCCTGCCATTACACCAGCCACAATGTCCTCACTGTGACTAGACTCCATTGCCTGCTTCTTGTTCTTTCTCTTGACCGTAAGAGGATCCGCTGGGCAGTTGGAGGTCGATGGTTGGGATGGATGGACATACGGTTTTGATGGTCCCACAATTGGACTGGCTGGTTCATCTGCTAACTATTGGTTAGCTATTTGAGCAGAAAAAGAGTTTCATACCGTCATCACTCTCAATAATTGTCACTGACTTCTTTCTCAGTGATTTTTTCCCCTTTCCCTTGTTGCTGGACTTGATGGTTTTCTTGACAATTGTCAGGCTGCATAATGAGCTGGCAGGGATCACATGCAGTGCTGCCCTTTGTCCTGACACACTGTAGCCACTTACTTGCGCAATATTGGCAAGGGGGGTTGATGTGCTAACCCTTGCGACGAGGTGCTGTCCTCAGATACATGCCCAACAGCATCCCTCCAGTAATTTCCTCCTTTGGTATCCTGCCCTCTTGTTCTTCCTCTTCCTCTTTCTCTTTATCCTCATCCTTGTCCTTGTCCTCCTGCTCCTTCTGTCAACAATAGGTACCAGAAGGACATTTACCAATATAGGTCACCTGTTTTGGCTTCTTGGAATTTGGCAATAGACCAGACAAATTTTCTGCTGCTGGAAGACTTGGTTGTTTTCTCTTCTTCGGAATTGGTGATGGACCAGACAAATTTCCTGCTGCTGGCCTGTGACCTATTCAGTCTTCTCATGTTGGTGCCATTGACAGACCAGCCTCGGTTGACAGATCAGGTTGTTTTTTGCCCCCACTTGGTTCTTCCTCCCTTCTGCTCTTCTAGGTCCATTTCTTTGCAGCGTCCTTCAACTGCCTGGTCATATCCTTGTCAGAAAGCTTGCTCTGGAGTAGCGGGATAACTTTGTTGATTAAACTTCTCCTGGCATCAAGGAGGAGTTTCTTGTCATCCTTGACATTCCTAACCATGAACCACATGTCAATCTACAGGACGACTATTAGTGCATGTCTATTAGGCAGGAGTGCTTGCATTTTACCAGGTTCTTCTGCTGTGCTTTGAGTTGATGCAGGTCTCCTCTGAGAGCAAAGTATAATATTCAAACATCCACATCAACAACCCATTGATGGAGTTCTTTATTAGACATGGTGAATGGAGGATTAAAGAAATGGACAAGAATTTTACACAAAGCAAGTTCTGAAAATAGATATCATGTGACCCTGTTTAAATTACAAAAGAAGTTTGATTTATTGCTTGACAAACCTTACTTTGTTTATCTTACAGTTTAGTAAATAACAATTAGCTAAGCAGGTCAAAAATTGCAAACATTTTAATGTTTATTGCACTAAGCAGGAGTCGAACCCACCTACTGCAACACACAATGAACACCAATAGATAATATTCCACTAGACCATCAATGCTTACTGTACACTGCTATAGTCTAAATAGATATCATATCACCCTGTTTAAATTAGGATCTTACTCTGTTTATTATACTGTGTAGTAAATAACAATTAGCTAAGCAGGTATAGTCTAAATAGATATTATATCACCCTGTTTAAATTAGGACCTTACTTCGTTTATCATACTGTGTAGTAAATAACAGTTAGCTAAGCAGGTCAAAAATTCTGAACAATTTGACATAAATGCACTAGTAGGAATCGAATCTGTCTACTGCAAGACATAATAAAGACCAACAGATAATATTCCACTAGACTACTGATGCTTACTGTACTCTCTTTTCTGTATACTTCTATAGTGTAAATAACTATCAGTCTAATATTGTCAATTCAATACAGATGCACAAGTTGCAATAAATTCTCTATCTGTTCAAATTCTGTATAAGTCCGTTTGCACTACATGAGCACCGTCCTGACTTGTAGTAAGCGCCTGTGGTACAATGGAATATTAATAAATTGATATTTTATATTGTGCACAAGAGGTGGGTTCGACTCCTGCTAGTTCACATTATATAATAGCAGCAGGCTGCTGACATCTGCTAGCGTCATGAATTTGATCTGTTGAAAACTCCAGAGATTTCTGCAGTAGCATAAGATGGACAAGTTTGCGCGTATGTTCATTTCAGTGCTTATGACAAGTTGATAATACACTGTGGCTGGCTACCTTTGTGCTAGTCTTTGTAAAAAAGGTAGCCAGCCCTGGTGTATCGTTACTTGTTATGTATACTGGAATGATCTCATGCGCAAACTCCTCCATCCTATCCCACTTCAGTAATTTCTAGAGTTTTGGTCAGATCAAATACCACAGGCGCTTACTACAGGTCAGTATGATGTACATATAGAGCAAAAATGCACCCATATAAAAACACACCATTAGACCCTGTTAAGGTGGAGTAGAGGGAGTAGAACCCACTGCTATACACAATATTAAATATCAATAAACAAATATTCTACTGAACCACTGAGACTGGTTGCACTGCTGACATCAGCTACTGTCTACTGGCATGCCAGCAGACAGCGGACACTCATGTACTCTCTTCTGCCCTTCCCCCCTTTTCTTTCCAGTGCCATCCTCTCCACTCCCCACACTACCTCACATGCCACCCCCATCCACCACATGCATCCCGCTTTCCTCCTCCCCCCTGACCTGATGTCTGCTGGCATACCAGCAGACACCTACGCTCCTCCCCTTTCTTCTTACCCCCATCCCCACACTACCTCACACGCCACCCCACTTCCCTCCTTCTCCCTGACCTGACGTCTGACATCTGCTACGTCTGCTGGTGTACCAGCAGACACCCACGCTCCTCCTCTTTCTCCCCACCCCCATCCTTCTTCCACCACCCCCCATGCTCTCTGAGATGCCACCCCATGTGGCAGATGCCCATGCACCCTGTTTCCTTCTCTCCCGCTCTGATGCCGGACAATGCTGGACAATGCTGGGGGTTGCCAACAGATTCCTGTAGATGCCAATGGATACCAGCAGATATCCAGCAGATGCCAACAGATGTACAATGGATGCCAATGGATGACAGCAGGTTACAATGGCTGCTGACAAACCCTGATGGATGCCAGCTGATGGCTGCTAATGCCAACACCCCTTTCAAGCCACAAAAACTCTTTTGGAAGGTATGCCACCCCCCTTCCACCTCAAAAAATCCATATGGGAACCTGCAGAAATGTAGGTGGGCATCCGTTTATTGTGTTATCTGACCTTTGAATCTATCCATCAGTAACGGACCTGTGATGCAATGGTTAAATGTGTGTTCTGTTGCTGGAGGCTTTCCCAAGGCTGGGGGTTCCATTTCCCCCCACAGGCATATGGCAGGCAAGACAAGTTACCTTTTTTCTTGGTCCAACCAGACTCCATAGACCTGCGTAGGCCTCTGTGAATGTCCGCTGGTGCCTTGCACAGGCCTGCATAGGCCCACATAGGTTTGAGTCCATCAATGTACGTCTGCATGGATGTCCGCTGGTAGCTTGCATAGACCTGCATAGGTCTGCAGGGCCCTTTCATGGACGTACGCTGGCATCAGGAGTGGAAAAAGGAGGTGCGCAGCCTCAAGTTATTGCAGGGAGGAAGGAAGAGAGGAGAGAAGTGGAGAACCTTAAGGAGGGTTTATTCATGCCATGATGTCCACCAATGGAGGAGGTTTTCACTCATGGACTGATGCCCGCTGGCAGCCGCTAATGCACATTGACGTCTGCTAGTGTCTGCTGGCATCTGCTGGGCCTGTATGCACATGTGTGTGCCCACCTTTTATCAATCCACTGGACTGTGTCATACAGCACATTGTGACACGTCTGCAGCTCTGTATTCTATGGCACTGTGGAGACTGCTCTGCTCCAGTGTAGTGGACTCCACTGGACATGTATGGTATGGCACAAAGCAAGCTCCCATACAACATATGACACATACCGTTGTGATGCCCTACCCTGATCCTTTCCTTTCTATATAACTGATTTACACTCTTGTGAGGTGTTCATTTATGAACAATCATTGTATTTGACATTGTTCTTCTTGCATACACTGAGGCAGATATGCATTAAACTCTTTTTCTTTCTGTATAATTGATTCACACTCTCATAAGGTGTTTATTATAATAAATGATAGTTGTTAAATCAAGCTCAATATAGTCTTGTAATTAGTACATTTACATTTGGCTTGACCTGGAGCTAGCACTGCTCAATACAAATAGGTCTTCTTATCAAGGAAGCAACTTAATGTATTGAAGTTGCATAGTGGCAGCAATACAATGACAGTTTGAAGGATAGTTCTTGCCTTTTAGCTTGTCTGCTGGACAACAATTATATGGGTGAATAGAATGAAAGTCATTATTTTTCCTCTTTGTTGCAAGTCTTGTGCTCTCATCATTAAGATAGCTCAAAATGATAAATCATATGTCAATCACTAGTCTGTTGAACAATCCAAAGGCTCCAGAGGCACAAACATTTGTTGACATATACTTGCAAGTACTGGAGCTTTTATTGATGCTTGGGTCTGAACCTATTCTTGTGTCTGCTGATATTTCATTAGTGTTGTCTTGTGTTCTTGTATATCTCAAAAACAGGCTCTTGTCTGAATATTGCCAAATATGTACAACTCTCAATTGAAGCTCTGCCTCTTATCATGCAACTACTTTGCCATCACCAAACCAGCCTCATTCTCTGTGTTAGAACTCAAGACCAATATTCTATTATGTTCGTAAGTATGCAAGTCCTCAGTCCAGAATAAGTGACTGAGATTATGTCGTACCTATTATGTTCGTAAGTATGCGAGTCTAATAGTACGACGTTAGAGGAAGTTGATAGTCCATAGGTGTGAATATTGACGTACCCTTAGTCCAGAATAAGTGACTGAGGGTGCGTCTGTGTACGTAGTAGTATATATAAGTATTCAAACAATGGAAAAGATAAACGATCAAAGAGGTAGGGCATACAAAGAAAGTAATGTGATATGTGATGTATGTGATGGAGCGAGGTGACGGTGGCCATGTAATCCAACACTCTGACCTCTTGTTTGACATCTAGCACATATGGCCACACTTCAACTCCACTCCAGCAATCTTTACATCTGTCAAGTCCATTGAATATATATGGGGTGAAGATCAATTGTCAAACAACACTTTCAATGCTTTACCAATATCATGACCTTCAGGCTTATATGGAATATCCTAAGATCAATAAAGACTCAGTTGGATATCTTTTTAGGCACAATCCTTAGGAGTGGTGCATACCAGCTCATGACTTTGCATATTCTTTTGGTTTTTCCTCTGGGCATACTCAGGCTAGCAAGCCTGTAACATGCTCTTTGTTGATTATAAGTAGCAGTGAGCATGTTTCTTGTATTGAAAGTTATTTTATCTATATGTAGTCACTTTAAATGAAATGCAACTCATCTTTTTCAACGGTTTATTGTCAGGTCAAAGTTCTAAAGTTTGTCCTTAAACAGACATTGATGTGTTGACTGTATCTCATATATCAGCCACCCTGGAAGCTATCTCTAAATGTCTTGCAAATAATTGGTCAACTTAATTAGAGACATTGTCTCCTGATTGTAATGTTTTCTGCAAGACAGCAGCTTTAATTGCTGTGATACAAAAAGTTGGCTGCAGTGCATCTGAATATGAAGAGACTATATATTATCTCAAAGCGAGCAGATTTCTTATGACAAAACACAAACACAAATTAAAAGGGCTCAATATAGATATAAACCAAGTTTGAAACACTGTAAAGACAGGATCATCTTGAAGTATAATGTCAATGATTTAGATCAAAAAAGGATGTGTCAGGGGACTCCTCATTTCTTCCTTTTCTCACTCCTTGTCTCTTCACTCTCCTTCCATTCATTCTCTTATTTCTTCTGACATTATTTCATTTTACTGTTTCTATTCTTTCAACACTATCTGTTAGTACTACTCTCAGCCCTTGAGATGCTCTGGTTCTTTAGCCACCATTCAGACAAGTGTGGGCCCACTCAGCACCACTTCCAGACTGCTTATATAAGCCAGAGTTTGCCCTTTATTTGTACAAGTGTTTGTGTAGGCAATTTTTGAGTTTTTAAGGTTTTGTTGTACTGTACAGTTGTTTCCCATGCTTCAGAGGCCCCAGAAGTGTCCAACCTGGCATAGGGAATCCTTAGACTTGTTCTCTTTGGATCTCCCTCTGCCAGATGAGTAGCTACCTTGATATTGTCAGTATATATTCTAATACACTTTGGATCTCCCTCTGCCAGCTGTGTGACTGAGCCACAGCCTCTAGAGGTTGCCCTTACAGGATGTGTCTTAAGTATGCACATTTCTTGAGATACTTTGAGTCATTACTGAAATTGATTACAAATGTGAGCACTACAAGAAAAATAATCATGATCACTATATCTATCACCTTGGTGACAACTATGAATTTGATTATTTGGAAGCATACTTCAATGAAGACACCAATGAACTTGATTGCATTGAACAAGCAGCATTTGTTTTAGATCTTGGGCTTCTCACTGAATATTTGACTACTTCAAACTTTTTAACACAGAATTTATGCTGCTGTGAGTATTATATCAGTGATGTTTGACTGAATATTGCTAATATTAAAGGTGATTGCAGCTTGTGATCACTGCTTACTAAATGGACAACTTTGGCAAGAAATAAAATATATATCTTGCAATGTCAAATTTTGTATCTTTGAACTACTTGAAGAATTTCAAATACAATGTCCTTAGATTTTGACAACATCATCTGATGTTCATTTTCATCCTATTCCATTACTATGGATAACACCATCATATATATATTCTAATGTAGCCTATCTTCTTGAATGTCTGGATACTAATCTTGCTGATCTCACTCCTTGGCAATTTCTATGACATCTTCTTGTAAAGAATTATCTTTGTGAGATGCTATCTGACATTCCTTCATCTATACTCAGTAATCTTCATGCATCTTTGGCAAACTATGAGCATCTGGCATACATCATTCATTTAGAGAGAAACAGGCTATATTCTGAGGGCATAGGCTGGGGCTGGGAAGGTATGTTGTTCTTCAGAACGAAATCTATCTACATCTTACACTTTCAAACCAGATGTTAAAAACTATAAAGAAAATGAAGATCGCACTCTGTTATTTGAAAATCTCTACATTGGCAAAATTATAAAGCTTCCTTTCTCATCACTTTCTATTCATATTAAAGATGAACTTGTGAAAAATAGTCAAACTACAGATATATAAATAGTCATTTGCATGAGTAAAGAGGGGAGTCGTCGACTTTTGAATGCACAATATATTCAAAATGATATTGGCTTCAAGAATGTTTATGAATTTAAGCTTGCATGTTTTGATTGCAATGCTAATACTAGTTTGTTTTTTTTTTAATATTTATATTGACTGCACTGATTGTTATTCAGGTGTTATTTTTTATTGTATTTTATAAACCCCCAAACTGCTGCAGCCTATAAACAACTATTTTATGAGATTGACAAAATAGTCAAATTAGATATAGGAAAGACACTTCAATGGCACCATCTTCATGGAAATTCTGTTGATGAAACTGACAGTATAATTCTCCAATTTGCTGCTGAGAGCAAGCAAAAGATGTATTCATGTATCCTATCTGAAACTAAAATTTATTCATTGCTTTACTAGGATTAGACCTTTATCATAAGAGCTTGACATAGAAAATGGAATAAAAGAGAGACCTATATAAGCCTCATAGGCTACTAGTGAACTTGAATGCTTATAAGCACTTACATTATGTTTTTTGCTTGTGCACTGTGCATGCTAAAAGGAATATACATGATGTCTGAAATTAATTTAACAGATAAAGTAAAGAATCTTATGTATAGTTTGATCTGTACAACACAGCCAAACTAGGCAGAAACTCTCAATAATATATGTACTCTTGGCAGCAAGGTTGGCATAAGTGAGTATTTAATCTGTAAAAATTGCACTGCTTCTTTTTAAGGCACTTTTTGTTAATAGCTAGGCAGTTAAGTTTTAGCCTTCTGGCTATTGCTGCCATTAATCTACTTGCAATCTCAGCTGTATTTGAGGCTTTTTTGTCTTCTCAGTTGTGTTCAATTCTCCATTTGCAGCAGGCTTTCTATATTATATATATTGTTTTTAAGATAACAATTGTTGAGAACTTTTTTACTCTGCTCATTCCCCAACCTGGAGTTACTTTTCTTTTTATCATTATGTAGCCTAAGCTATTTCTCTAGAGAGAGTTTGTCGAATTCCATTCCCCAGGCCTTTTGGAACAGTGCCACTACTTTCAAAGCATGGCTTTGTCTGTAGTGGGTACATTCTATAAATATGTGCTTAATTGTTTCTACTATATGACATTGGAAGCACATTGCTCTCATCTCGTAGTTTAGCATATTTTGTCAAAATTCACCAACTTTATATGCATTATGCTGATACGACACTGTACCAGCAGTTAGAGACATACCATGCACTAGAAATCAAAATAAACATTTAATTATAGGCTGAAAACTATAAGTCTTTCTGATAGCAGTCTCAACAAAAATATATCTCCAAAACATCTCAATAAATACACAGAAAAGTACAGAACAACAGGCAGGGACTAGCTTAAACTATCAGCTCAACAATAGTCCAATTACTGTAATGGAGAGAGGAAGCATGAGAGCTGGCAGAAGTGACAATGGAATTAATTTGTGATGATTCAGATTAAGATCAGATCTGACAATGCCTGATTTGACATGACTGAAAGGAGAAAGGAAAAGAAGCATGGAGGGATGTCAAAAGAAGCATGGAATGCAGGGAAGTGCTAAAAGAGAAAAGAAGGATCTATAAATAGAATCATGCTAAATAGAGCTAAAGCAAATGAGAAAGTGGCAATCAGAAACATCCAGAGGAATGGTAGAACTGGTGGCACCAAAACAAGCCTTCTAAAATAGAAATTGGACTATCAAATATGTTATTAAGGCTGGGGAAGTTACAACAAAGAGTCATGTGTAGATAGTGGTCTATACACCAGAAAAACAGTATAAATAGCCCAAGTTTAGTAGAGAACAGACAGGCAATTAATAGGCAAAGGCTCAGTAATTTCCAGGAAGTGAATTGCTTATGCTGGAGTTTGTTGAGAAACCTCTGTATTCTGGAAGATTAGAATTTGCAACTCAAAATATTAATACATCAAGTTTGTCAATCAGTCAGTGTAAATTGAAGGTCATATTCTACAATAACAAGCCCCAGAACTATTAACATTATATGTAAAATACTAAATGAAATTTCATCCACACCTATGTATAAATAAAGCAAAAAACATACTAAACACCCCTTCCATAAAGTAGGACTCCATAACTAATTCTCCTCTGTATATAAAATTATTTGGTATAATATAATATATATTCTGGCTGTACATTATATACATAAAATACCAAATGAAATTTCACCTACACCTGTGTGTAAATAGAGCAAAAAACATACTAAACACCCCTTCTATAAAGTGGGACCCCATAACTAAACAACCAGACAATAGAATAGATCAAATAGCTGCAGAGCCAACAAATGAAGAACTTTCTGAGACAAAGATGACTGGCCCTCATATTACAAGATCTAATATGCCTATACAGACTGATTATAATAGAAGCTGCCCTTTTTATAATATAGACTCTCTGATCTAATGCAAAAAAGTGTTATGGCTAAGCCTAAAATTTCCTTATCCAAGCTCAGGAACTTCTCATTGTATGTGTTTTTCCTTTATTCACAGACTTGCTGACTACAACAAACAGTGTATAGATATCTCAATGATCTTGAAGTTCATTCTCCTAGTCAGAGTCTGAGTATTTGTCACCTAGTTCAAAATCAGCATCTTGCAATTTGGCTATAGGATCATTCAATAGAACCTGATCTAAATTTGTGCTTTTTCTTTGTGTATAATTCTGAACTTTTGCCTGTTGGGATTCGCAACTCTTTTTGTGCATTTTAATGTGCAATAGGCTCTCTCAATTTTTCAATCTTCTTTTCTCTTAATATCTAGACTAAGTATATAATAATACTCTAAAAAAATTATTGCATTTTTATAATTTTCAAGGCCAAATTCTTTGAGGATGAGATGTCACGTATGCGGATTGTGATGAGTATAAGAGCTGATATACTAATATATAAAAAAAATGTTAATATATAAAATAAATGTGCAGAAAAACTCATCAAAATATTAGATTTTTGACGTTATAATAAGTTAAAATGTTGAGGTACTATCTAATGATGATGGTTAAATCAACATCTACAATTTTCCTTATTCATTTTCTATGGAAGGAGTAGATAGATATGCACAGATGCCAACACTGTATATCATCAACATATGGAAGTTCAGACATGGATATTATATGAAGACGTTATTCAATGTTTATACATCAAAAAAAAGTAAATGTATATACAGTGATGTTAAGAGGAAATAACAACTGCATACAGTTATTTGTATAAGTAAGTGAGTGTTCACTAAAGTCATACTTTACAATGTCAACTGAAGATCTTGGTTGTTTTAGCAGGTTGGTATATAAGGCTTCATTGCATAGTTGTTCAAGTAATACAATGTTTTTTCCATAGTTACACTCATAGAAAATTTTTGTTTTAAGCTGTATAAATTCCATAGATAGATTGAACAGGCTGAAGTTGTACTTACATTGTACTAATTGCTAGAATTTTACCTATCATAGCATTCTAGCTTGCAATGAGTAGTAATAAGTACTAAGTTGAACCACTGTTAGAGAACTCCTTATTTCTTTCTTTTCTCACTTCTTATCTCTTCACTCTTTCTTCATTTATTCTCTTATTTCTTCTGACATTATTTCATTTTATTGTTTCTTGTAAGCGCGACCTCTAGAGGCTGTGGCTCAGTTACACAGCTGGCAGAGGGAGATTCAAAGTGTATTAGAGTATGTATTGACAATATCATAATAACTACTCACCTGGCAGAGAGAAATCCAAAGAGAACAAGTCTAGGGATTCTCTATGCCAGGTTGGACGCTTGTAGGCTTCTGAAGCATGGGAAACAACTGTACAGTACAACAAAACCTTAAAAACTCGAAAATTGACTAACCAAATAACTGTGCAAACAAGGCAGGAAAACTGGACTTTAGAAGTCAGAAAGGCAAACTCCAGCTTATATAAGCAGTCTGGAAGCAGTGCTGAAGGGCCCACACTTGTCTGAATGGTAGCTAAAGAACCAGAGCATCTCAAGGGCTGAGAGTAGTATTAACAGATAGTGTTGAAAGAATAGAAACAGTAAAATGAAATAATGTCAGAAGAAATAAGAGAATGAATGAAGGGAGAGTGAAGAGATAAGGAGTGAGAAAAGGAAGAAATGAGGAATCCCCTGACATTTCTATTCTTTCAACATTATCTGTTAGTACTACTCTCAGCTCTTGAGATGCTCTGGTTCTTTAGCCACCTCAAACAAGTGTGGGCCTCTCAGCACCGCTTTCAGACTGCTTATATAAGCCAGAGTTTGCCAGAGTTTGCTTCTTATTTGTGCAATTGTTTGTGTTAGCATTTTTTGAGTTTTTAAGGTTTTGTTGTATTGTACAATTATTTTCCATGCTTCAGAGGCTCTAGAAGCATCCAACTTGACATAGAAAATCTTTAGACTTGTTCTCTTTGGATCTTCCTCTGCCAGGTGAGTAGCTTATTTCCAGAGTTGTGCAGCAACATGTCCTATGAGCAAGCTAGTGGTAAGATAGTTTGAAATTGAAAATT
>QGOA01005504.1:0-13120 GCA_003313075.1 Termitomyces sp. MG16
AGAATGAGAACAGTCATTAAAAAGATAACCATATATTATACTGCAGAGGAGTCAAACCTGCCACTTGTGCATAATATGGAATATTAATTTATAAATATTTTACTAAACTACAGTAGGGGCTTACTACAAGGATATAGTGTACAGAAAAATTGATCAAAAGACAACATTATATGTCATTAGGTCAGAATATTTAATTTTGAACTTTTAACTTTATATGCATAATCCAACTATATCATATTATTGCATGACAATCTCATGGTCACATTGTTTTTCATCATCTATACTCAATACTCCCAGACAATACCAAGGTTCTTGTTGACTTTATTCTTGATTGTACATATATGAGCATGAAACATGCATCAGCTGTGCCATTCTCATCAGTGACAAATATAACAATGTTCCAGAATTCAAAAAGTATTGCCTGTTTCATCCTGTGAATGTTCTAGCCATTTTCAGGTCAACATTCAACATTCAATCCTTATCAACTTCAAATTTAAATTATAGTGGTGCACTGTATTCTCATTTTTGTTCACACTGAGCTCATCCTTATTAGCCATTGAAAAACTTCAAGCAATGATCTATTCATTTGACAGCACATGATATCAAACTTTGACAGACTTGACTATAGCCTATGCATGTGCTAATATACTTTGTATAAACATTAACTAATTTGATTTGCTTGCTCATGCTGCTGTCTGTATCCTTGCCATTGGTTGATTGTGCTTGTGTATATCTCCAGGCACTTTTTTGACTTTGGCTCTAGACACTTCTGTATTTATTTCTATTTCTAGTATAATAAGCAGGATAGATGCTAAAAAGAAAACTTGAAAGAGGTGGAGAGAAGTGCCTGTATTTGTGCATGTTTCATTGTTTCTGTTATCAAAGCTAAAGCCAAAGTGTGAAACTTGATGTGTCTATCAAAGTCAAGCCTCATCTTATACTCAGACTCATGTTTATGTTATATTCACTTACAATAAGAAGATTGCAAATCAACAGATAGACTATATCATTGACAATAAATTGTCTATTCCTTTACATAGAATACTTGATCATTTCTTAATAAAGCATATATAGCAGCAACTGTAGATATTCTCATCCCAAAGCAAATAATTGTTATTGTATTCTGGTTTGCTAATTTAGTCATTCAAAATATACAAATCAATGCCATCATATCAAGATTTGGGAATGCCATAGCACTCTTTTGCATCAGAGTTCATATTATAAAAAGGACAGCTTCTGTTATAATCAGTCTGTATAGGCATGTTAGACCTTATTATTGTTATGTGAGAGTCAGCTATTTTTGTCTCAGAAAGTTCTTCTGTCAGCTCTGCAGTCATCTGATAAATTTAGTCTATTGTCTAGTTGTTTAGTTATGGGGTTCTACTTTTCAAAAGAGGTGTTTAATATATTTTTGCTCTATTTACATACAATGGTAGATAAAACATCATTTGGTATTTTATACATATAATGTATAGTACAAACTATATATACTAGGTATACCAGATAACTGTATATATGCACAGAACAAACTTGATAGTTTTTATGTTTATTAGCATAGTAATACTGTCATCGTCATCTCAATTGTTACTTTTTTCTGAAAAGTATGTGTTCATTAGATATTTGTTGTTATTAATTAACTCTTAGCAGTAGAATTCTAGTGCAATTGGCATTAGCTATTATTATTTAGTTTAAATATAATATTACTTACTTATTTGTTGTATTAGAGTCGTCAACTGCTCATTCTTGATTTTTACTTCATTGATAGCTATTTCTGATAAGTAAGGCTGTAATGTCAGTATGTCAGTAAAAAAAATTAATGGTGCTTGCTTATATTATCAATGACTTCTTCTGCATAGGCCAAAAAGCTGTACACTGTAAGCAATCAATCAAAGTTGTATCCAAAAGAAGCAATATATAAGATTGTCACATATATTTTTTATTGTTTTTCTTTATGGCATGATACTTTTCTATTATAGATTTTAGCTTTATTTTCATATCTGTGTTGATTGAAAAAGATGAGGAGTTGACTAGTGCAGAAGATTGGTTCTGATTTGTGTTTATGAGAAGAGGTGTGAGTCGTAAATAAAATGTTGAGATATGTTTGCACATTATATCAGTGTATTGTATAGTTATAAAAAATTTCTACAAGAGTCATAAGATTGATAGTGATTTGATGTCAATTGAATTAAGTTACTAATATACTAAAAAGTATTTTTTTAACTTTATTTATAAAAACAGCAAATGCAGAAAAGATAATGAATATATTTAATAGTCTGAGAAGTTCATGCTATATATTCAGTCCTGAATTAGAAGAAGATAATAGATATACTGAAAAGTCTGAAAAGTTTATATTATCTAATTAGCTTTGAGCTAGAATATAGATAGAAGAGATAATAGATATATTGAATAATTTGAAAAGGTTATGCTACTTTGTCAGCCTTGAATTGGGCTATGCAGATAATGTTAAGAATCAGATCAAACAATGACTTTTTAATCTGAATTCAAAAATATTAAGAAATGAGCGCTAAGCACTTGATGTGTTTATTCAAAGGGATGATACTGCAAAATATATTGATAAATGAAAGAATGTTGAATTTACAAAGTGGATTGAGCTTTTGTTATATGATTTGTTAAAGGCTTGTATAAATTCAAGTTAGTGGTTGTTTGTTAGAAGTATGTCATTTAATAAAAATAGTAATTGCAAAAAAGGTAATTGAATGTACTAATAGTTTAAGAAGCTTATGCCACCTGGTCAGTCTTGAGCTGCACTGTGCAAGTAATATTGAATTAGATAATGATTTTTGATTCAAATGCAAAGATTGTGTTAAAAAATAAGTACTTGACTATGTTTATTTTCATATTGGCACGACACTTTCATTAATATCATTAAAGATCTCTAGTGCTAAGAAAGCATCATACTTTGCTGCTAATATAAATAAATAAAATTATTTTCAAAATTTATAACAAAGTAGATATGATTAGCAGCTTTAGCAAGGATGGTAAAATATCATGACTCTTATTAAAATCTGATATGTTTTATTTGTCTTTCTTGTTGAATGATGAATATATTTACTGAAAAATAAGTTAATTGATATATTCTTATTTTTATCAGCAATAATGTAGCACATACCTTAGTTAAAGCTTAAAAAGCTTAAGCTTAAATGTTTAAACATGTAGCTTCAAAAATCAAAGACATTTTCTGACATGCAAAGAATAATCTCGATCTACAATCTATTTATTTTATATCTTAGAACTATAATCTAACATATCAATAAATAATTTTATGTTTAGCTCAATATTTTCAAGCTCTTAGATACAAGCATTTTACAATAAGAGTAGCTAAAGTAATAGATCTCAGCTTTTTCAACAATAAATTGTTGCAATATATTTGAAAATTGTCAAATAAAATATAAGACTTTGTGTATGGCAAATAGCTAAGCAAGAAGAAACAAGTCTTACTTTTAAAATTATAATATTTGACTTTTTTTTTCATTTGAAAAATTAGATAATATTATAAGAATCTTCTGTATGATTTTAACAAAAGCATTCAAGCAAAGTTTTCAATTCTGTTTTTACATGTAACTGTGTTTTTTTATTATATTCAAAGTAAAGATATTCAATTACAATCAACAATTACATATACTTTATTTAGACTATAATTCAAAGAATATATGAAGTTCTCAGCATGTACTTTAAAAAACAACTTATAGTAGCATACTAATTCAATTTAACTTGATATTGTGCTTCCTTTCAAAAGTCTTCATCCTCATTGAAATCTGCCTCATTAGAGTAAAAAAACTTCATTAATCTTAATATGATCCTTCTGAACTCCTTGAGATATTACAGATTCAAAATTGCAAGACTGATTAGCTAGCTCATTTTTCAATAACTAATAGTAAGAGTTTTAATTTATAGCACTTAAACTCTACTAGATGAGGTCTCACTATAGTTCTATGTTTAGCAACAAGAAATAACTTATTTAGATGAATTAATAGTGCATTTTTCTGTTCAATCTTGATAGTACAAAAACTAATACTTGCTTCAACAAGTTATCCAATACAAAAAACTCCAGGATAAGCAATCTGCTTATACATTTACTTATAAAGACTGCTTTATTTTTCAAGTAATTGATTAATAAAAGCAAACTTACTTGCTTCTATAGTTAGAAACTAATTCATAAAAGACAATAATATTATCATTGATATGAACATATCTATTAGTCTAAAGTAGACTAGTGAGAATGCCATGATTGTCTATTGTCTCAGGAAGTAGTTTTTTAGTGAGAGAATAACTCGGTCCTTTTGGTATACAAATTTTTGTCTTTAGACAAATAGCATATGCCTCCAAAAGAACTTAATAAGATTTATACACATTCATATTATCTTTGACAAACATTTTATTGAAATAAGAAAAAAAATAAGATTTAGTGCTACTAAATTATCATCAAAGTAATTACAAATGTTTGGTGTGATCATAAATTTAATTCATTAAAATAGTAACAAAGTAATTTAATGAATCAAATTTATTTTAGCAAATATTAAATTATAGGTTGAATAAATTAAAATTAAATAACAATAGCAATATAGCAACAAACTAATAATTGCTTGAAAAAGAAGGAAGCCTGAACTTTAGAATAAAATAACAATAGCAATATAGCAACAAACTAATAATTGCTTGAAAAAGAAGGAAGCCTGAACTTTAGAATAAAGCCAAAGAAATCAAGCAAAACTTCTAAATCTATTTCACTAAAGCCACTGATAACAAACTTGACTTCAAAATCTTCTTTAATTTTCTGCATTGTATTATAGTATGCAAGTTGATGACAAAAAGAAGCATCTGCAAGTTGCAAGTTCACAAAAAAAGTTGCTTGATTAACTACAATAAATAAAAAACATTATCAGAATAATGAGAAATCATAAATGTATTTTGACTTTCCTGCATTTTTGCAATTCAAAATTTCAATTCTTTTATTCATGGAAAATTGCAACACTAATTGCATTTGATAGTTGTTCAATTTTGAACATCTGAATGAAACTATAAATATGGCATTGGCAAATTTATAGTAAAGTGCATTATTCTCTATGATAATTATATAAAAATAAGTATCTTACTATTTAAAAATTAATACACCATGGCAAAGTTGCTACTTGCATTGATTACATTATTAAGAGTACATTTATAATCTCATGATACAACTTCTAATTGATGTTAATAGATTTTCAACAAGTAAAATGATGTTGCACCAATGATAAGTGCTATTGAAAATACTATTAATAATTCTGTGATGCTACTTCTAATTTTAATTTGATAAATGTTCAATAGGTACAGTGGCTCAAAAAACTGTCTCAATGTTTTATACTTTTTAAAAGATGATATTAGCATAAAGAATGAGAAGTATTTAAAATTCTGATTAAATCATGTAAAATACTATGGCATTGTAGCTAAAGAATAAATTTAGGCTTATATAATTGAAATCAAAACTGATGGAGCAATAGCCATTTTAAAATATTCATTCATCGGAATAGTTTTTTGAGCATCTCTAATTTTAGTATCTAATATTTTGTATGTCCTCTATTTGCCTTGATAATTGCTTAAATCCTTTTAGGCATGCTTTCTATTAGTCTTTGGCATATCTCTGATGTTATTTCATCCCACTTCTTTGCAATCCTCTTCCATAATTCATATACATCATGAAGAGGTGTTTCATACTGCCTAAGTTGCTCCTTAAGGTACTCTCAGAGATGTTCAATAGGGCTGAGATCAAGAGATTGGGCTGGCCACCAAAAGATATCAAAGTTATTATTCTCAAACTACTTGTTAGCCCTCTTAGAGTTGTGTTTGGAGTTATTGTCCTATTGAAAGTAGCAGGCACCCTCCTCCATCTCCAACTTCTCAAAGCTCTCCTTTGCTTCATCATGCAAAATTTCACAGTACTGCTTTGCATTCATGATTCCCACCATCTTCACAAGCTTTTCTATTCCATTCCAACCTATACAGCCCCATACCATGAGATTATTTCCTCCTCCATGCTTCACAGTAAATGTAATTGTTTAGTCTGAAATGCCTTCTCCTTATAGCTTCCACACATACTGCTTCCTATCTAACTCAATCCTGTTAATCTTTGTCTCATTTGTCTACAACATCCTTTTCCAGTCCTCTATTATAGTCCAGTTCTGATGCTTCTAAGCCTATTTAAGCTGTAGTTGTCAATGTCTAGCTTTGAGCATAGGAACTCCCCTTCTTCAACATATTCTGGACAGCTGTATTAAGTCTCCCAGTTGAGATTTGGTGAACAATAGTCTGTTTATCAAGTGGAGTAAGCTTAGCAGAATAGCCTCTAGAATAGTTTTTCTTGTCCATTTCCAACTCTCTACCAATCCTTCCAATAGTAGATTTTCTTAAACCAGTTTTAGCCTCAATCTCTAGTGCAGAAAATACTCTTCAGCAAGAAGAGAAGCAATAACAGAGTGTTGTGCAGGAGGAGTAACTTTCATGATAGTGGTTGAAGGTTAAGATGTGGTTCAACCAGCTTGAACTACTCCCAAATATATGTAAACATGGTCACATGACTTTGTCTGTATTCCTACATGCAACTTACTTCTTGTTTCTGACTAAAACAGGAATAAACCTGAAAAATTAGAAATACTCAAAAAACTGTCCCAATAAGTGGATATTTTAAAATGGCTATTGCTCCATCAGTTTTAATCTCAATTACATAAGCATAGGTTCATTCTGTAGCTATAATGCCATAGTATATTACATGATTTAATTAGAATTTTAAGTACTTTCCATCCTTCATGCAAATATTATCTTTCAAAAAGTATGAAACATTGGGACAGTTTTTTGAGCCACTATAAAATGACATTGCAAGTACTACCAAAGATATTCTTGATAATCTTGTAATGCTGCTTTTAATAGGAATAAGCCTCATTGCTTGCTAGCACAAAACTTGAAACTTGCTAAAAATTACCAGACTGCTTTTGACAGAAATAGGCCACATTGCTTGCTAACACAATTGTTGAAACTTCTTAAAAATCACTGGATCTTAGCAAAATAATGTTGAAAGCAAAATAAACGACTTCTAATCAACATAAATGTAAAAGTAATTTTTAGTTTCAGTCAAATTAATATGCTTAAAAATAATTGGCAACTTCATTGTTTTTGTTATTGTTTGTAAATATAATAACTGAACATGCTTTTTGAAGACAACAAATATGCTTTAAAATAATCACATTGAAAAGAACCTATCTTTACTTTTAATTTCTCATAGTGTCACTAAATGGCCCAACTTTCAGCTAAGTATATTGCTTTACTTTTATTGTTAATATTAGCATTTGATTCTAACCAGTCATAATATAGAAAATGACAAATAAGATCTGAATCAGATACTAAAACTACCATATTAGAGCAAACAACAAAGAAGAAGTACAAACAAATGACTTCCAATAAAGCTAATATGCAAGAAAATATTAATAAGTTAGACTCGAAGTTTGTTTTCAATTATACTTTTTTTCTTGATATGATAAGGCTTATTGACATTGCAGAGAAGAAACAAATAAAAGCAGCTTGAGCTATATCTTTGATAAAGAAAAAAATATTTCTAATGCCAACAACTAATACGTGTTGAATATTTAAATGTCAACATTCTGCAACCACTGCAATTAATTGAACTTTATTTATTTATAATTTTTAAAATGCATATATTGCAACTGCCTTATACTGAATTCACAAACAATTTGACTTTACAAAATATATAAGTCAAAATATTTGAATTACTTCACTTTTATTAACCAATTTTTTTATATATTATTCTAGACAAGATGCCAAATCCAACAACATACAACCTATCATTCTAGGTACTATCAATTATACATGCTATAACACTAAAACTTTCCAAGTATCTAAAAAGGCTGTTATCAATCTCAAATACTTCTCTTTTGATGTAGCAAGTTGCTTTATAGAATTGAATGTCCATGTACTTAAATTAAGTGATGTTTAAGTAGTCAATTTTGCTGCTGCTAATCCTCAAGACTTTCAAAAAAGACTTGTTTTTCAATAAAAAAAATCTTTTACATTTAACCAAAACTTTTCCAGCTTTTATCTTGTTGAAATAGTTATATTTAGCTATCTGCTTGATAAAAAAAACCCACATTATATATCAGTTGCTTTTTCAGATTGCATCTTTTCTTATGCAATAGCCTCTATTGAAGTAATTTCTAACAGAGAGAATTTACTAGTCATCACACAATAAAATGACATGTTTTTTACAACAATACTGACATAAAAGAATTCAAGTCGTTCAAGTAAAGTATAGTTAACAACTATCATTTAATATAGAAAGCTAACAACTTTGTAGAAAAACTGAGTTCATCTACAAGACTAGCTCTTGCTTCTCCAACAAAGAAGGGTGATCACAGTCACACTAAGTTATTCTGGTCTGATATAGTAAAATCATACAAAGATCTAGGTAAGCCATAAAATTCACCTACTTTTTTTTCTTATTGTTTATTATAATTGAATAACAATTCTAGTACCAGTTTATGATAGTTAACATCAAAAATTCAATCTTGAAAAATGTCAGTCATTGCCTTATGCATACATTGATATGGCAAACTAGTCAGCTCTTATTGCTATATTCACAATAAGCATCTACAAGAGCTGCTTTGGAGCCACAACTTCATTTAATATCCAAAATATTATTTTGCTTGCTGACTCTGAAAAAGCTGATCATCATGCTGCTACAGTGTGTTCATTGCCAATATGGGTTAAAGTCAAGGTCAATTGCCAATGAATAAAGAATATGTTGAAATTGAATAAGTATAAGATGAAGAAGACCTTGTATAGTTGTAGATTGTTGAAGTACTATTCCACTCTTTAGTCTGGAGTCTCCTTTCAGTCAGACAATACAATGTTTTATTTACCGCAACCAGCTGTTCTAATACTTTGAACAAGATATAGAACAAACATAATATAATATACCTAATATATTTTTGATTTAGTCTGAGGTAAGATGAAGTCTTATTGCTGAGTCCTTTAGTGGCAAAAGGTCAAGTCAGTTGTTATGCCTGCAAATTCAGCAGCAAAGCAGAGTCTAAAATTTTCTCATAGCTCATGCTCAAACACACTATCCCTTGTATTTCACATCTCACACCTCAAAATACTTTAAAATTCTGGATACACTATCTCTTATATTTATACTAGCATGACTCTCAGAAAGTTTGATTAGTATCTTTATTAATAACTAAATCTAGAATAATTTGAATCTGCTTTTCTCATTTTCCTGGTCTTGTTGGCAACATTGCATGCAAAGTTCAATTAAATTCCTTCTTTCCTTTTGTGAACTATTGGAGTATATTACAGTAGTATAGACCTTGATATATTGTGTAAAGGATCAATGGCTTTGTATCTGGAATCTTCTTACAAAACTATATTTGAAAATCATACCCTGAAGACAACAGAACTAGTTGGAAGTTAATATTGTTTATAATGAGGAATCTATAGAGCAGCACTACTATGCACAGCAAGTGGGTTTTTCTGGCAGTAGATGTCACAACAATAGAGAAATGATCAAAATATATTAGTCATGTATGGTACATGTAATTATGGAACCAAGTCATAAGACAGAAACAGCAGTTAACAAAAAATAGAGAAAGATGCCATATAGCAGTCCTGCTTGAGCAAAAAGTCAAAAGCAGCTAATCTCACAAAGCTGCCATAATGTTACTACAAAGTCCTCCCTAAAGGCTTGGAAAATGCTTTTATTTTGAGATAGCATAATTGACTACTTGGTAAGTCTTATCAATTACGCTAACAATAATATATACACAACAAGGTTTAAGATTATCTGCAATGGCTCATGTCTTCTTATTTCTGGAGGGCTAAGAAAGTTCACCACCACTCTAGCTCTAGTCACTAGAAATAAGGAATATGGAGGTAGATCTCCAACTGAACCCAATAAACAATACAATGTCCTGCACACATTCTTATTTCCTTACTTTCTATATAAAAGCTCAAGCACTTCTGAGACTTGAAGTTTGGAGAACTATTCACCATCCCTGTAACTAATAGCATTAGTGGTAGCACAGGAGATAATGATGCCTAGCAGGACAAAATAAAAAGTCAATATGAAATAAAGTAAATACCACAACCTGTCCTCTGCAGAACTATTTTAGACAAGAAATCATTAGTGGAGAATGATAAGTGAGAAAGAGCTTCTCACTATTTAAGGGCAGCCTCTGAACTAGAAGGCCAAATAAAACAATCAGTTATCTGCTCTAGCCAAGTTTCATAGAAGTTAACAGATACCCACACCATGAGATTGCCATTCTGCAAGCATATCAAAGTGGCTTTGTATATAGGCTTGTTTGAAAGAAGGTACTTTTGAAATAACTGCAGTGCCTATATTTGAAAACAAATAGACAGGGTAGAGCATCACAACAGTACATGTCATACGTTGTATGAGAGCTCGCTTTATGCCGTACCATATGTGTTCAGCAGAGTCCGCTACACTGGAGCAGAGCAGTCCCCACAGTGCCATAGAATACAGAGCAGCAGATGTGTCACAATGTGCTGTATAACACAGTCCAGTTGATCAATAAAAGGTGGGCACATATATGCGCACACAGGCCCAGCGGACACTAGCAGACGTCAATGTGCGTCAGCGGCTGCTGGTGGGCATCAGCCCACGAGTGAAACCTCCTCCATTGGCGGATGTCATGGCATGAATAAACCCTCCTCAAGATTCTCCACTTCCCTCTCCTCTCCCTTCCTTCCTGCAATAACTCATGGCTGCATGCCTCTCCTTTCCTTCTTTTTCCATCCCCAATGCCAGCGTACATCTACAAAAGGGCCCTGCAGACCTACGCAGGCCTATGCAAGCCACCAGCAGACATCCTTGCAGACGTACATCGATGGACTCAAACCTACACGGGCCCATGCAGGCATGCACAGGGCATCAGCAGACATCTACAGAGGCCTATGCAGGTCTACAGGGTCTGATTGGACCAAGGAAAAAGGTAACTTTGTCTTGCCTGCTATATGCCTGTGGGGGAAAATCGAACCCCCAACCTTGGGAAAGCCTCCAGCAACAGAACACACATTTAACCGTTGCACCACAGGTCCGTTACTAACAGATAGATTCAAAAGTCGGATAACACAATGAACAGACGCCCACCTATGTTTCCACATGTTCCTGTATGGATTTTTTGAGGTAGAAGGGGGGTGGCATACTTTCTAAAAGAGTTTTCATGGCTTGAAAGGGGTGTTGGCATCAGCAGCCATCAGCAGGCCATCAGCTGGCATCCGTTGGAGTTTGTTGGCAGCCATCGTGACCCGCTGGCATCCATTGGCATCTGCTGGATATCCACTAGTATCTGTCAGCATCCACAGGAATCCATTGGCAACCCCCAGCATTGTCTGGCATTGTCTGGCATTGTCTGGCATCAGGGCAGGAGAGAAAAAAACAGAGTGCATGAGCATCTGCCACATGCCATTGTCCACTGTGAATATGTGATGCCTGGGCCTACTCGTATAACTTCACCAGCTAAATGTGATAGTCCATGTAGAGATTGCCGTGACATATGAATTCAATCTGCACGGCGCTGAATATACATGGATTCAAATTCGGCAATGAATTGAATAAGATTCAGGTGAGCTGTCTGGATTTGTTGACGTGTGATTGACTTTTGATAGATTATGTGAATTCCAGAGACAAGTTTGCAATAAGAGCGCCATATATCAGTGGGAAGGACACAGTAAAAGAGACCAGGGCCTAGTCTAAAGAGGTAAAGTAAGAACTCACATGCTTTGTATCCACTATTGATCTTCTCTGCAGGGTTTTGTAGTACTTGGTGGCAAGTATTACTGTAGTTCTGGGGCTTATTGGTAACTCAGAAAGTTCCCCCTAATCCACACTGTTGCTTGCTGATTGCTTGAGGTAATGAGGTGCTTCACAGAATATTAAATACTCTGGTGGGCAGTAGAAGTTTCTCAGTCAACTCCAGCCTAAGCAGTTCACTCCCTGGGAACTGCTGAGCCTTTGTTTTCCAATAGACTTCCAAGAAGAGGTTCAATAAACTCTAGCCTAGGTGATTCACTCCCTGGGAACCACTGAGCCTTTGCCTATCAAATGCCTGATTATTCTCTACTCTACTTGGACTATTTATACTAATTTCCCAGTGCACAGACCACCAGATCATATGACTTTTTACTCTTGACCTCCCAGCATTCCTGACTTAATTTGTTGTTCCATTTTCCATTTTAGTGATGCATGTTTCAGTGCCACCAGTTCCACCATTCAATGCATGTTTCAGTGCCACCATTCCATTCATCTCTTCCTTCCTCCATTCAATGCATGTTTCAGTGCCACCATTCCATTCATCTCTTCCTTCCTCCATTCAATGCATGTGCCACCATTTCAATCATCTCTTTTGACATCCCTCCATGCTTCTTTCCCTTTCCCCTTTCAGTCATGTCAAATTGGGCATTTGTCAGATCAGATCTTGATTTAGATCATCACAATTTGATCCCATTTTGTCACTTCTGCCAGCTCCCATGCTTCCCCTCCCCATTACAGTGGTTGGACTATTGTTGAGCTGATAGTTTGAGCTGGTCCCTGCCTGTTGTTCTGTACTATTCTGTGTATTTATTGGGATATTTTGGAGATATATCTTTGTTGAGACTGCTACCAGGAGGCTTACAGTTTTCAGCCTTATTATTAAATGTTTATTTTGACTTCTGGTGCATGGTGTGTCCCTGACTGCTGGTACAGCGTCGTATCAGTTTCGTGGTGGTCAATCAAATGATCCTGGAAGATATGGTGTACATTGTGCAACGTCCTCCCCATGAGCCTGCCATTTTGTACCTTCTAAAACTGCCCAATACCAGTTGTTTTGTGTGTCACGACCCCTCCCCTCCGGGCCCACCCCGGGACACCCCCGGAACACCATCCGGGACCCTCCCTACGACCCCACAGGACACGCCCCGCCATCACGACCGCTGACACCGCCATCACGCGCATCAAGGACCGCCATCAGCCGCCACCAGCCCCGATTAACGACCGGATCATGCGGCCCATTCCCGGCTATCACGCATCATAGCTCCCTCCGCGCCAATTGATCGC
>QGOA01005510.1:0-21835 GCA_003313075.1 Termitomyces sp. MG16
CTCAAAGTGAACAAAGTCAAGAGCTATCCACGTGATCCTCCCAATGAGAGAATTTCATTTCGTATATACCTCAAAATCCACGTCCAGAAGCCAGGGGCTGGTCAAGACTGAATCTTCTACGACATGGTTCCAGAATTCCTTGCGACAGTTTGAATTTGAATGATTGTCATCATCGCGCGTGAAATTCCGACGTGTTCCATTTCAGGGAAGAACGTTACGGAACTCGAGCTGTGCTACCAAAAACTCCATTTCCGCCGGCATTTCCCTAGCCGCAATTACAACTCTTTTTTCTAGATTCACGTGCCACCGACCAAATTTTCTTACTCCGTCTCCCCCATGGCCATCCCGTACAGGTGGCAAAATCGCATATCCTTACGGCCTGGCGAGAAGCACTGAGACTATTTTGCCAATTCCTCAGCCTGCAGGTACTAGTATTCTGTCCAAGTCCGGCTCTCCTTCAATCCCAAGCAAGTTCTTGGTTTTCTTGGCTGAATTTTTCCCGTCGGTCCGTTCTCTTTTCCATTTCGTTATGATTCCATTTTAGGTTCTCCAAAAGGCCAATCAACGAACCTCTTCTGTTACAGGAGCTCTGGTTTTCAACGCCCGACGAAATTTCCATGTTGTAGAAGTAATGCCTGTCCCTCTTTGACTTCATGCTACCGGCTGAATGTCTTGCTTTACTTCAACTTTTCTCTCTGTCTCCCACGCCTGGCAAAACGCACATACTAATCCCGGTTGAGAAACAATACAAAACTTCTGTAGTAAAGACCCCTATTGATGAGGATCAATTGGATTATGGATTGGTATCTTCAGCTCGCCAGTCGCTAATCAACCATCTCCCCGTGTTCCGGTTCGCGGTGAAATCTCAGTCTGCTTCCCTCTGACAAGGGGAAGTTTGCATGCCACAGGAATCCAGGCTGGCTGCTGCTACTCCTTCCGCCGCGCTTAAAACGGGTTCATCTTCGCTTCCATCTTTGAATTCCTCCAGTTTCTATTCAGGGGCTGGGACCGGTTATGTGCTTCGTGTCAAAAAGATTTCCATACTGTACCCGAGTGAAGGGTACCAACGGTAACGCATAACGCCGATCTGGTTGCTAACTCAGTACCAAGGTTGGCGCGTAACGTTTCATCGTTTGTTGGTACCATTCACTCGGGTACAGTATAATACACACATGTAAGATGATGACCCTGTGTTCAGTCGCTCAGACCGCCGCCTAACCTACCCAGGCCTGTCTATAGTCAGAAACAAAACCAAAGTATCGTGTAACACAGGTTTGACGTTCTTCTCATTCGCCTCCATCATGTGCCAGCATCATTCGAGTGTTCCGCCGGCTTATCCCGCTATAACATCGGTTGTTATGGCATGTACTGCCCATTACTTATAGTTCTGTTTGTCCGCCCTCTCTGATTAGAAGCTTCCGTACGTCAACGGAGGCCTAAAGCATCATCAGGTGAGTTCCTTAGTGTTCTGTCGGCTCTTGCGATGTTCTCCCAGATCAAGAGCCTCAGGGACACACAAAGATAGTTCCAAGGTTTTGTGCAGAGGCTTACAGTATGAGTGATTTTCGCCGATTCTTTTGCGTGGCCACGCGGAAAATCAAGACGTAACCTACTCGTTCTGATGCCTCTGGTGAGTACTTTCTATTCAGGAACAACTTTGAAAGAAATATTACCATTCTGTAGGCATACAACATCTCATTGTGGAAGCCTGCACCGGCAGACTGTATTCTGAAGACTCGTTCGGTAAGTCGACTAAGCCAGACTCACTGATTAGTCTCCCTTGCAAAGCTTGCCGAAGATTGTGCGGAATTTACCAGCCAGAATACGTTACAAAATCCAGCAGATGTACACTAATATCCCATCGCTGGTCGTGGACTCTCTAGTAACATGTGGGTTAGTGGACAACGAGTCTTTGTGTCACGCGAGTTTGTGTCAAGCGAGAATTTATATTCAGATTATCCCATGATAGATGTTTCCGTCATATTCAGTACTCGTGATCTAGGGTTCATTGCAAGTGGGAATTTCCCACCTGAACGACGTTCCAAAATAGGTCCGATCTTATCATCGTATATACCCAGTGAGTCATATTGATCTTGAACTCCCATACTCCAGATTAGTGTGATTCAAACGTACGTACATGAACAACGGGTTTCCACGTCATAAACTATTGATATAGCTGACTCGGATGTCCGCTTGCGTTTTTTTGCACTAGTCTGATAGTGACGGCTGCTAGCTGTATGTTTAATTCTCACATTCTTCGTGCAACTCACACGTCCTCCTTGGTATCTTTAGTGCCAGTCGTTTGGAATTGGAATTCTATTATTTTTTCCTAAACTCCGATGAAATGACTGGAAAATGCACACACAGGGTAACCCATGAGGTCCAAAGAGTCACGCTCAACAGAGCTGCTGACCCTCGAATCAAGGTGGTGCAATCCGACTGATCTGGCTTCCTTCGCCGATGTTGCTCCTGTTCTCTCAGGCGCTGTGATGTTTCTCAGCCTATATTCCTGACGAAAATTCTCCAGCATAAGCCAGTGACTGGAGGCACAAGGACAAGTAGACTTTACTGAAGCCTCATGTGTCAATCTGTCCACCTTTTTATCTGCCCTCATGGTCTGCATACAGTATGTATTCTCGCATCGCCGGCTCCGGAACATGCTCTATTCTCACATCCGTCGGGAATACTGTCCGATTCTTTTGCTATCTCCGCTGAAATGTACCGATCTCTCGATATAATTGAAAGGTTTTTCGTCAAGACCAACTCACATGGTATTCACGAACTAACATACGAGTCTGCTTCGATTGCAGTAATTAAAAGAAGGACTATATTGCAGCTTCTATTGTGATAATTACTGCAGGTCATGTGTATGAGAAGGCTGATATATGTGTGTCTCAGGTTTCTTCTAGCGTTTGCTGGTCATCTGGGCAGTTAAAAGTGGGGGGGGGATGAAACTTTGGCAGACAACAAGGTGACTATATAATATCTGCTTCAATATCTGAATATGCGAGAGACATACCTACAACATGAAGACATCCGTCTTAGCTCTTTTCTCTCTCTTCTACATCAATAACGTACTATGCGCCACCTATTCTTTGAGCGACACCATCATCGGGTCAGGCTTTCTAAACAATTTCAATTTCGAAGCAATCGCGGATCCGACGCATGGTCGAGTGTACAACATTCTTTTTACGTTCGAGATTTTCCTATTGATACGTGGCTTTTCAGAAACTATGTTAATGCAGCAACCGCTGCCAGTCAAAATCTCACATTCGCATCATCAACCACATTCATTCTCAGAGCCGATCATATGAGTGTGCTCAGTGCCAACGGTCCAGGGAGAAATTCTGTGCGAATCAGATCGAATAAAGTGTATACAACACATGTTGCTGTGTAAGGTTTCTAATAACTAACTGGCTGTAACTCTTGTCCCTGATATCCCACTACGAAGTTTCAACGTACGACACATGCCTCAAGGCTGTGGGTAAGTGTAACATAACATTCTTCGGATTTCTCATGCATCATCTTTTTTTCTCTAGTACCTGGCCTGCGATATGGGAAACTGACGAGGCTAATTGGCCTAATGGCGTAAGCGATCTTTGAAGAACTCTCGATCTTAATCTCACCTTTCCTCAGGGTGAAATTGATATAGTAGAAGGAGTTAATGACCAAGGGCCTAACACCATTACGCTTCATACTAGCCCGGGTACAGTTCGTTTGGGCTCAAAAGACCTATATCTCTTCTGATTTTCAACCACTGAAAGGTTGCACAATGCCTGCTTCACGCGACCAAACGGGGTTAGTTTTCCCAGTCGATGATTAATCATCCTTACGGCTTAGAATATTCCTTATTTATAGAACTTCCCTTCAACTCGATTGCAACACCGCGGTCAACGGCAACGCGGGATGCGGTGTTCGAGCGCCCACGGCTGTGAGTTTTGGACCTACTTTCAATGATAATGAGGGTGGTTGGTACGTACTCCATTGCCGAGTACGGGATGACAACGTTTGATGAGAGTTATTTGTGGTCAGGTATGCCGTTGAAAGAACTGATACATATATTAAAGTGTGGTTTTGGGCGCGAAATAATGCCAGTGTTCCCACTGACGTCAAAAATGGTGTTTCGTCAGTTGATACTGGTAATTGGGTCAGTGACTTGGAAATGTAACAGCGTTATCCGCGCTACATGGATAGGTGTAGGGGACGCCGACCGCGTACTTTCCAAATACAAGCTGCGACATTGCGTCCCACTTCGACGCGAATAATATCATCATCAACCTGACATTCTGTGGGTTATTTTCTACTTGTTGGGACGTAGACTTCGACGTTTTTCATGTCAGGTGGAGACTGGGCTGGAAAAGTCTATAGCTCCTCAGGATGTCCTTCCACTTGTGTCGGTCAGTGATCTGACAAATACTGATTAACGTGGATACCTGACATCTTCTAGACTATGTAAACAACAATCCTTCAGCTTTTATCGACGCCTACTTTGAGTTCACGTCTCTCCTGGTTTACATTTAGGAGTAGCTACTCCAATTATGACCCGTCGTGTATATCATGTGCTGTGTTTTAGGCAACCCAGCCAGACAGTCATTCTACAATTGGTAGTTCCTTTCAGAATAGTGATTATGCATTATCCAGTGGAAATAGTCTTCACGGTCGTCTGGAAAGAGAGGCCATTGGCGGCCGAGAAAGTTCAGTGATCATCTTCAAGCTCTAGCTTAATCTGACAAAACTATCAAAGTCTCCGCCATACAGTGTCATGTGCAGAAGTAGAATGAGGTTCACTCCTTATCGCGTGTTATCTAAACTCTAGACTTAGGTGTGTGGGAGATAGAGTATTCTTGTGCCTTCCACGTAGCAAACCATGATTTGACCTCAGTTTTTAATGTTTGTTCCAGAACTACATCTAACACATCTAAGGCAGACTCTTTCTGGCGATCACGTCTAGAAAAAGGGTCGACTTTATCCTCTAGTCACGCTTACGGTGCAAGTTTTGGTGATACTCGTCCCCTATACGATATGACCCACAGCTTCGCCCTAAAATTTCGATAATATACAAGGTCTGGATGCATTTGAGAGTCGATGGGTGCCGCCAAAGTCTGTCAGATACTTTGCTTCTGTGGTGATGGCTCGTGATTGCATTTATTGTTCTTTATTTGGTTTATAATAGAGAAAGAGGTCCATGACGGATCGAGTTCTTATTCCAAAGGTAAGTCCACATTATATGAATCTTTCAAACTATACTCGCGAACCCCCTGCGACATGAAATACCGTCTCTGCATGGGTTATTTGCAGTATCAATGAAGAAACAATTCCGTTAATGCCCGAAAAAAAACTCACGCTTGTCAGCTGGGCTGTTGTAAACGGAAAGCATCAGATTTCCTTGCAATTGCTTACTATGCCAAAACAAATGTCGTGGTGACTCCTCGGAAAGAGATTCATCGCCTTGATGGGGAAGGAGGTCCAGGAATGAAGCGACCCTGAATCGAAGATCGAAGACCATGCAAAAATTTTGAGTTGGGCATCTTTTAGAAGCTTAACATACGTACGGCAACAGTGACGAACTTAGCTTCTTTTTCCGTAACCTTCCTGGGTTTGTTGACTTTCCCAATCATTTTGGGGATTCTGCATTTCTCCTAACCCCTCCTGGCAAATAGAAAATCTGCTGCATGGTAAGTTGAGAGACGTCCAAATCCATCAATGTTGACTTTTATGGAACATTGCCCAGTGGCAAAATATGGTAGCAACCCTCGATCTCGACCCAAAGGTCGGTGCTATTTCCCTCTCTCTCACGTGCTAGGATCTCGCCCTGACAGCCTTTTGGTTGACCAGCATACATTTATGAGACGTGCATGTGAGATCTGCGTAACAACCCATCGAAATTCCCCACCATGACTGCACCGCACTACGCCAAAATCGACAACGCCCTCATGCGGGGCGTCAGAGCCAGAATCTTCCATCCCGAATTCTCATTCCCTGACGCAGATGTGATTCTCCAGTCTACCGAGGGCACGCTATACCGTATTCATTCATACACTCTATGCACGACATCAGGGTTCTTCAACACGATGTTCAGTTTGCCACAACCACCAAGGTGTAAAGAGACTCATGATCATAATCATTCAAGCCTGGGGGAGCCGGATGAAATTCCGATATACGAATCGGACTTCGTGCTTGAACGGCTGCTTCGGCTTCTATGCAGCATTCCAATTCCATCGTGGGAGTCTTTTGATGACGTGGATCGTGTGCTCACAGCAGCAGAGAAATGGGATACACCTGGACCAATTGCTAGCATTCGCGCCGCGTTGACATGTCCAGAATTCCTTGCTTCAGATCCTCTGCGGCTATATATCCTAGCCAAACATTTTGAGTGGAAGGAGGAGGCTAAGCTGGCGGCCACACAAACACTCAGATTGGACTTACATGACCCGATATACGCCTCGACTTTGGAGAGATTATCATCAAAAGACCTTTTATCGCTTCTAAACCTTCATCGAAAGCGCCGTGACATGTTCAAAAAGCTCTTAGACAGCCCCGAACGATTTGCCGCAGGGAATAGGTATGTCCTCGAATGTGATTTTCATTTTTGTTCTGACATTTTGACAGTTGCCCGTATCATTGCACTCGCTGTGGTATAACGCAACTTGATAACCATACATGGAGAGAGTTTAAACATGCCATGTTCGCGGAGATTGATAAGCGACCATTAGGAGACACGCTAGGTGTCACTGTTGGCCAATCAGCGGACTGGCCAGAAGCAAAAGCTTGCTGGGAGGCAAAGTGTACGAAGGCGGGATGCGAGGGATTGAACTACGATCGAGTCGCCACGCTGAGACAGATCAGGAACTGCATCGATGTGTTGCCCAGTACAATTGAGGATTGATATGTTGGCCTAATAGTATCGCAATTAAATCGCCAAACATAATCGTTGGCTGAATGGCGTTTGAAGTACTCTTCCATATACTATCCTCCTCAAATAAGCATTTTTATATAGTTTTTGGTGCATAGTAGAAGTTGTATCACTGAAAAGATGCGATAATTGTAAGGCTTACGAAATTGAAGGATGTAATTTCCAACGCCGAGGAATATAGTAGCATGTACCTACTGTCTCGGTTCCAACAGTAATGCCGCAAGATTTTCAAAGGTTAACCTGCAGCTGAAAGTCGTAATAGAGAAGGGTTAGATAAAGCCGGAGCGTGCTCAGTCTCGCGCAAGTTATACTAGTAGTGGTACGAATCAAGATTATTCACCTAGATAAAGCCGAAGTATAGGTAGAAGTGTATGTAAGTAATTTTGAGGTAAATGTAAATGGACCTCAGTCTCGTGCATATATAGTCGTACGACTGAGGTGTGACAAATGTGGAAAAACATATTTCAAGTGACCCACAGGCGAACACAAGTTATGCTAACCTCAGTGGACGTGTAGTATGACGCGCTCACTTTCCAACAAAGATCTTGAGAACTTACTTAGGGTCATTGGTGCGACCCGTTTGAGTTGCCTTGATGGCATAATGTATCGCTTTGATGGTTTTCAGACATTGGCAAGTGCCTTAACTGACTTTGAACATAAAGTCGTGGCTGTTCTTCAGTAACACCAAATTTCCCGCTCTTTCGCACTGGTACATAACACACCTTGCGAATAAGTATTTTTCATTCAAGTAGCACAAGCACCGGTATTGTGGGCTTACTCGAAACTGTGCATCACCTCCAAGTGTCACTAGTTATCAAGTACTTGGCCGACAATCGACATTCACCAGTCTCGGCGAGACCAGAATCAGCTATGAAATAGAGCCGATGGAACGCAGTTGAGAGCGCGTTTACTCGAGTTTTTCCGGTAAGGGAGAAGCCGAGCTAATTATGGTATGGCATCCCTTCATATTTATTGAGTCGGATTTAAGATGGACGTCAATTTTGTGCACAGCTGAACACATTCTTGTTCGGTGTTTAAAATTTACCTCCAATCTACTATGGCCGATCCTCAGAACGACACCAGTAATCTCACCCGAAAGGTTCACCCTTCCTTCAATACCAAAGAAGCCAACGTCATACTCTCCTCGGTCGAAGGTACACTATTCCGCGTTCCGTCATTTGTTTTGCGGAATACCACGGGATACTTTCGTGCTGTTCTACCCCCGCCCTCACCATTCGGGCAGCCAGTCATTCGCCAAGAACAAACAGCAGACCCGATCATAGTGGATGAGAAGGATGTCGTCCTGGAAAGGTTCCTTCGTCTCATTAGTGGGCTAGAGACACCGTCATGGGGGTCATTCGACGAATTGGATGCAGTCATGTCACTCGCAGGGAAGTGGGATGCACAAGGTCCGATGTGTCTCATGCGAACCGCGGTGACAGCGCCTAGGTTTCTTGAGGAGCCTCTTCGATTGTACGTGATGGCAACTCGACTCAATTGGGGACACGAGGCCAATCTTGCATCCACCCACACTTTAAAGCTATCTATATACGACGAAGAACACGCAGAGCAGCTCCAGAGGCTTTCGACCAAGAGTTTGATGGCTCTCTTGAGGTTCCATCGATGTCGGAGGGATCTCTTCATGACATTCCTCAACACCGAAGAGACATTCAAGGCAGGAAATAACCCAGATCGACGCTGCTCTGAGTGTGGAGAAAAGGTGAACAATCACACTTGGCGAGAGCTCAAAGCGAGGATGTTCCTCGAGATGGATCGACGACCACTAGGTGATACTCTGTTGAGTTTGGATATGGAAGATTGGCGGGAGTCCATAGCGTGCTGGAGCGCAACATGCCGCAATGAAGAGTGTGGAACACCACTCTATGATAGGTCGACCACATTGCACGCTATTCAGGATTATCTTGAGAAGCTTCCATCGACAATATAGAAAACAGAATATGGAATGTGGATATAGTTTGCCGAGCCGCTCAGAAATTCTGTTTAACTGCGCCTGCAGCTCTGCAGCTATGATCGCATTCTCCTCCGCAAGCATGTAGAAAGGACATGAGTTGAAAATGGAACTTGTAAAGTGTCTATTACCATATTTGGTTACCCTTGTCGGCTTGCGGAAACAAAGCAAGAATTTTTTGATCAACACCATCATGTCTGAAGACGAGGCAGATCTTTCTCTTGATAATATGTTCACAGTCAGTCGCACACTATACTGCCACTTCAAAACATGTTCCAATGGCGGCTCAGGAACCACCTCGACCTCCAACGCCGGAACCCACGATTGCGGTATACACTCGAGAAGTTGGTCGTCGTAAACGGACTGATGAATGGGAGGAAATTCAAATAAGACTTGTCGGGACTCATCCTCTATGGGGAAATTACCTGTGCGTGAGCTTTATCAGCGGCGTTACGTAGCATGACAGCACTTAGATGGAACGCAGCTCGCGCATTCGCTTCATACTTGGACGAATACCAAGAACTCCATAAGGATAAGTACATCCTTGAACTTGGCGCCGGTGGTGCTCTTCCGAGTATTCTTGCTGCAAAAACTGGTGCGCGGAAGGTTCGTCAGTGAATTACGCCATATTTTTTGACTATCGACGACTTGTTGTTATTAACAGGTAGTTATCACTGATTACCCTGACGATGATCTTGTGAATAACATTACACACAATGTTGAAGTCAACCTAATAGCTTCAGATCGGGATCGTGTCTCTGTCCAGGTATGCTCTTTCTTTATAAAAAAAAGTGGATTCCCTAAAATACTTCTTAGGGCTACATTTGGGGGCGAGCTGTTGATCCTCTACTGGAAGCGATCTCAACAACTACGAACCCGAAATCAGTTTTCGACTTGGTCATCTTATCCGATTTGATTTTCAATCACTCTCAGGTAGATCATTTATTTGCTATTACAAGGTCGAAAATCACGCTATCCTCAGCATGATGCCCTTTTAACAACATGCGAGCTGGCTCTTTGCCAAAATCCCTCCGACTTGCATTCGATTTCTCCTACCGCGTCTGTGCTCGTTTTTTATTCCCATCATCGTCCGCACATGGCGCATCGTGATATGGAATTTTTCGAAAAGGCACGAGAACGAGGTTGGGTATGTGAAGAAATCTTGACGCGCAAGTTTCCTGTATGTTTCGCTCACAGCGTCTCCATCGAGTCTTACTGATTATCTTCTCTTCAGCCCATGTTCCCCAATGATTCTGGCGAGGAATCTGTTAGAGCGACTGTGCACGGATGGCGATTGACACGATCCTCACCACCGTAATGAAACGTAATTTTATCACCACGATCGATAATCTGTTAATAGTATGCATGAGAAGCGTCTCTGGATATCCGACTATCTATCAAATATTCCAAACTCGAGTTCCCTTTCTTTGTTGAACGTGTCGACTTCACAGAATGTCCGCGGTCACTAATGCCATTAACCACACACCTCCACCTCTTCGAGATATGTCCTCAGTTCTTTTGAGCGTCGCTACTTTAAAATGGTTTGGGCCATAATTCTGAACACCGCTATAAACATTTTGGGAAGTAGAAAGATTTATTCGAGTTGCGGTGGTTTTTGAGCATAACTTTGAATGATCCTTGGCAGAATCGCATCTGAACACCTTGTTCTGGGGGACATTTGTAAGAACTCTGCAGTCAAGACATCCCGCTTGTATAAAGAAATATTTAAAAGTAGATACTAATGTAAAATACACGCGGAAAGGAAGCAATAGCATAAGTCAAAAGGAACCTATCTTTTAGGTTCCAAAAAAATCCGAAAACCCCAGAATCCAAATCCGTTATCCTATCGATCCACGGTAAAGGTGCCATCGACCTTGATATCGATTGAGCAAAGAGCGTTGATAAGCTATAGATGCGGAATCGCGTACGCTGAGAAAGGTAGTCCCTTCATCTTCAGTATCACCACCATGGTCTCCAAAATGGCGATAGTAATAGTGAGCTTCTCGTCCTCCGCAAGGATACAGGAATCGTAGTCAGTGACTCGTTCACCGTGGTCTCAGTCAGAAATAGCACACGCAGGGGCTGATGCGATGAAGGCACGGCGATTCCAGCATGATGCATGCCTCATGACATATCAGTACACTTTTCAAGACTACTGTAGATAACATTACCCATAGGTTTAGTATGAAAGATGGTTCCGGAGAAGCGTGAGCAAAGCGATAAAGGCGCGTGGTGCACGCCTTAATAATCGATCAAGCGAATGCATTCCATAAAGCAAGAACAGTGATGATAAGCTTCTGTATGGCCATCGTGCTGGAACAGCAAAATTAAGAAAGGCGCCACTTAGAAGCGGGAATCATAATAGTAGGTGTTTTCTTGGGTGAGAAATCTTGATTGTAAGTCGTTTTGCTATCAATCTCGTGATTCCAAATAGAAAGAGTTGGCGAGGAAGCAGAAGAAGCTAGGAGTGTAGACGACCGTGGAGATATGGGCCCAGGATCCTTTAGATAGATCAATGTGCGTGGGCGCCCTGTCTAGTCACAGAGTGACAACGGTAAAAAATGGTTCTTGTGGGTTGAGCATTATTTAGGGATGCATTAAGGTAGTAGTATAACATGAGCTAGTGCACGTGGAAGTCAATTAGAGTCTTCATCCCAGGACAGAAGAGATGTAGAGCACCGGGGTTCATTTTGGCCACGTTAGCACTCACTACGCCTTTGCGAAGATGCTACCCATAGATACAACTCTTCTGAATGAGGACTACGCTGGGCGGCATAGGGGCCCCCCCCCTCTTAGAAAAATCATTGGATACGTGAAATAGAAATCGATGACGCGAATGAGTTAAAATGTTTTCTTGAATAACTAGAACTTGAGGGCCGTTGTCGTTGGATGTCACTCGCCGAATCAATTTAACAGTTCAACATTCATCGCTCATGGGTAAGAAGGCCTCAGTTTACGTGTTTGTTTGGTACGTGACTAGTGACTCGTCAAGCAGTCCAGTCCATATCTGGCCCACGCCTGCGACTGCAAACATGCCTTGCTTCCATCCTGTTGGGACGATAACTAAAGCAGCAAGTCTATCGGTGCGACCAACACCTAGACAGATAACTGTAAGTAATTGTATCCTCAGAACACGTAAATGGAACTATATTGCATATACCTAGACAGATAAGTAATTATATCTAGGTATCGTATCAGTATCTCTGTGTATAACTATGAGATGACGCACCCTCAGAACACCTAAATGGAACTGAGGGTGCGGTATCTGCGAGTGTATCGTATATATATCGTGAGGTCGACAAAGCAACCTTTTGGCTGGCCCTGACAATATGTTCGTGGTACTCCTTTACGTCGTCATACCAATCACATCTAACACATCCTTCCTTCCGGATTATACTAGAATCCTCGCAAGCGACCATGGCATCATGCCAAGGATATATATATCTTCTCTGACTGACTTCTACTCCACGACAATTAGATACCGGGCTCCCAGTAGCACGAAGCATTCAGAGGATGAGAAGAATAAGGAGAATCACCAGGTTTGTTCAAGATCAAGAAAACTGGAACGCCTGGAATGTAGGGCCCTATCACGTCCTATCCCCTTACAATGGCCATAATACCACTATACCTCCATCTATCTCATGAGGACGCATCAAAGCAAGCTGTCAGTCAATATCGTTTTGAGGGCATCAACAAAGACCTGTGTGTCAATGAACTAGCCTGTAACCCACATGTGCAGTCTTTCGAAACTCTCAGTACCACTCTGTCTCTAACTGGTTGCTCGAGAATAACCACACCAGAGCACAAAATAATATTTTGCAACAATAACAAGTACGGATTTATTTGCCTCTCTCATTGCCTTACTTCCTACCACATACAGTTAGTTACGCCTTCAGCGTAGCTGCTGTGAAAAATGTAACATGCTCGGACCTCGTTGTCGCTCGTGACATCCATATATTGAACTCCTCTGCATACAATTATTCAAAAGCCGCAACGTCTAGAGCACACACGCATCCTTTTCTCCATGTTTATGTTACGGCTGAAATTTGTTGAACAGGGTCGTCTATCATTGTAACTTGATTGTAACATCAACGTCTGTCCTCCAGACCTCGTGGGATGCCGATTTTCGATATCGATGCAATGGGACTCAACTTGAGTCTATCTCCCTTGGATTCCTTAATTCTCGTCAGCAAATTGTTCGGTCCCCAAATTTCATGCCAAACGCTCCGCCTCCATAATAAGCGAACATATTTCCTGCTATGCCTCTGGAGATGCGGCCGGTCCTGTTGCAATTACTTCTAGCTGCCCTTCTATTCGCCATGCTCTTTCCAACTGCAGCATTAATTCCTTGTCATAAGACAACTGTCACCCCGTCAAAAATATTTCATTCCCTTTCTGCTGGTATGTATGTATGTACACGACTTTAAACATGTCTGGTTCGAACTCCGCAGACTACGTGGAAACCAAAACCTTGCTGACTCGAAACTCTATCGCAGCTAGGACTTCAATCTTTGAATCCAATTACAATCCACCACTCCGCCGCCGAATGTTTTTGTACACTGCGACATTTTTTCAAAGTTCATGCTATCTGCAAATAAAAGCGTAGACTTCGACTTCCGATCGACGTTCTTTTTCGAAAGGGTTGAACGGAAAGTTGAGGGTGCCCGATCTTGGTCGTCCCAAAACCTTGGTATAGATGTGTATCAAATGGAAGTATTTATGGTTGGGTATTTCCCAGAGTTAAGTACAAGGTGCACAGCAAGCGCTATGAAGAATTTACAAAGGTCAAAATTACCCGAAATAGGCCCACATATATAGAATAAGGTATACAAAATAGAGACAACTTCATTGCGAGGCGAGTCAATGGTGTGCCTTGGTCTTACAAAAGTTCGAGTGACTCTTGAGTACTTTGCGGCTGCTTGTGTAGGAGCATCCATAATTCGGACAGAAATAGTACCAAGTCGCAATATGGCTCTGCAAGTGACGAACCATACCTCGTCCTTTCGTCGTCGTTGACATCTGGCGCTGACAGTCTCCCCACTGGCATTGAAGCTTTTTATCCTCAGACGCCCTGGACGAAAGGAAAGCATGTTCGCTGAGGTGTTTTAGTACCCGATTCTGGAAAGTAGTTTCCTCGGCCTCGCTTTCCCCTTCAAGTTGGTACACCGTTCCACAAGACTCCCATTCGCATCGAAAAACTATGTCGCAAAGTACGCCGTTAAGGAGCGAAAGTTTTGTGCGATTGATACGAGGGACATAAAGTGGACGACGGGTACGCTCACGGTGGTGAGAAGTCGATGAGGATTCGGTGCCGCTAGAATCAGCTGTTCCATTTGAGGGAGTAGGGCTGAAGGGAGAGGTGGAATATTCGTAGTCAGGAGCAGAGTCCTCTGCAACAATGGGGGGCGCCATGAAAAAAAGATCAGACGGCGGGTCCAATGACGATTGATTGTTTCTTTGTTCGCAACCATGGCCGTGGATATTATGAGATAGAGGCGTAGCTATTGACTGCGGGATAGCAGACGGGATTTCGGCTTGATATGAGACGGGCTGGTAGTGGTACACGTTTGGATATTGCCAAGGATAGAAGAGGTGATTATCCTGGATTGGTGGGTAGGAGTACGAAGGCTGCTGGTACGAAGGTGCCGTCTGTGGTAAAGCTAAATTCATCATCGATCCGAAAGGGATATCCGGGGTTTGAAAATTGTAAAAAGGAACCTGAGGAATGTGTTCGGTGGAGTAGTAGGGCAGGCTGGACCGTGGAGCAGGGGAAGTAGGAAAGGTGGAAGCGGGGAATGTCAGAGTCTGTTGCCATGGAACAGTCGACATGATATCAGGATTTTGGGTGTTAGTTGAATCGAGTCTAGAGTTACTGAGATGAACTGAGCTATAACTCTTATGGCAAGGAGAGGAAAGACTTACGATTCAGCAGAAGCTTCGTAATTTTCGTCTCCAAATAGCTCGACCATCAACCTCTGAGATTCCGTAAATTCCACAATGGGCGCAACAGGATAGGTCGACCAAAAATCCATAATAGGCGTAGAGGATGAGCAAAGGAGTCCTGACTTCTGATTAACTTGTCAGATTGCGACGAGTAACATGAATTTATATAACATTCTCTAGTCAAAGCTGAGCGAAAAAAGTGGCTCCAAAGCGACCCCAATGGCTATATATGGTAATCGACGGTACCTGCAATGTAAAAAGGCACTTGCCACGAGCTTTCAAAGGTCAGTGCATTGTCCCAAGTTATTCTGGAATCGATTCGTATAGTACGTGAAACATGGGATTTTCAAGGGATATAGTGGCCGATCCACCACTAAGGCATTTTTCACTGTTATAATCTCATGTATAGATCAAGATCTCAACAGTTCAGGATATGAATCCGATATCTCATTGGCCCTCGAAAGTTGCGAGGAAACTCGATCAAAGATAGATGTGACACATTCTCAGACAGTATTGGGTTTTTTCGTATCGACAGACACTACAAATAACCCGAGGAAACTGGATGAGCGGCTGCCCTTTCAATTCATACTGGTGAAGACACATCAATCAACGAGCTGCAATCATCTTTTACGTCGTGCGACCTCCATTGCCCGCCCCCCCGCTGAACCTCGCCTATTTTCAAAAAGCAATAATTCAGATGAAGTATAGAGTGGAAGACTGAATCTATCCGGGACTTGAATACCAAGACGATGGCCCAAGAGGATGGTAGATAACTGTTCCAAAGACAAAAGATTGCCGAAATTTTTGATCGGACCAACATTGCCAAATTCGGTATCACGGAAGCGTTCCCGCCCAAATGTCGCTTTGTACAACAGGTACACGCTTTACGTATATCTCTTTGGCCGTAATAACCCCAACAGTACATTCTCAGTCCTTCCGCTTCCATATACCTATCACTGACAGACTTGAATGTAGATCTGCTGATCCAGAGATGATTCCGCTTTTGGACTCGGTAAAAAAGGACAATAAGTAAATGCTTTCCGATGTTTTCCCGCCTTAGTACTGTACCTGGCCAATTCCCAGAAATGTTACAGGTGTTATGGTAACTCATAGAAAAGACGTTATAATGAAAGGCTCTTGTGGCGCTTGCATGGTAAATCAATACGCCAACTGATGCTTTTCGATTTAGGAAGCAGATAGGATATGGTCCGAGAGAACGTGACTATGATACATGCGCACATATGCACCCACATCTTGACCCACAACATAACCAGGTTACCGCCCTCGCTACTTTCGCAAGCAATCAGAGAAGAGAATTTGTTGTTGAGTCCTGGTGTCCTTTTGGAATTTCTTCTCATATCCAGTGCATGAGTGTCTATAACATAGAGCGTATCTGTTGGACAAAAGATGTGTGCGGATGTGGCTGAAAACAACGGCGCATAGCAGTGATTTTGCCACCGGCTATGTACATATTGTTCTTTCGCATTCCATCAAGGCCCCATGACATGCCACTCTTGTTGTTATTGTATCACGAGAACGTCGGAGTCTCGAAGCACCTACAAAGCCAAAGTGTATAAGTAGCCTTTCCATCGCCCAGTTGCCCAACAGTCGACTTCGACCAGACCATATTGGACCCTCTCTCTACTATGGCTCCTCTTTCTCCCGTCTTTTGCGACGGCAGTTTCATTATCACCAGTCATATGGCCTCGTACACACACCGACAGTGTTAAGAACCCACCTTCACCCTCATATCATGAGGCACCAAGCACAGGCGCATCATGTGAGTTCTGAGCTCTCGTCCACAGTACATATCTAACGTCACAATCCTGCAAGGCAGTACGCCATTGTCGCAATCGTGTCACTATTTCCCTCGTCTTGGTCCTCTCATCCAGAGGGTATTCCTGACTATATATTGTGTGCTTCAAGGTGAGATTCTACTAGGCATTCTCCTCTTTTGCATATGCTCATGTTTGAAAACCCATTTAGACCGCAAGTGCTACGCCATCTAAGCTGCAAGATCAAGGGTATGTCGACTTGATCCATATTTCATCAGTGCTTTTCTGAATAAAACTTGTATACCAGACCTCAAGAACCAAATAATCTTACTTTTGTGTGATTGCGTGATTTGCGTGAACCTTTTGTCCTCCATCCGTCTTAACCGCAGCCTTTTTTTCTTCTATTCTTTCTTCCGTACTTTTCATCACTTTTCCTTTCCTGCCTTGCGGAGCTTCACCGACAGGAGCCCGAACTGCCCTGGGCTCAAATCCACCAGTGGTGGCGATTCTAGTTGCGACCCAATTGTCCCGTCCAGTAGGTTGATTTACGCCGTTGAATATTCTTGAGCTAACACTTTGGCAGTGTGAGATGGAGCTCCGCCACAAGCTATATTGGAAGATATGTGGTCACGGTGGAACCCAGAATATTTCAAAATTCCTTATTATCAGGGACCAACAGCGAAAATATGATGTGTTCCTTGTCTGGTGAGTCTGGTTAGTTGACCAAGATTTCTCTTTTTTTACGGCGTCTTTGACAGCTTTCAAAGGCTTGCAAGGATGCGACACCATGTATATGTTAATATGACACATGACCAACTCGTTATTGGAGTCGTAATTTTTGCCAGTCGCCTACATATGTGGATGGTTTCCATCATGGCGTAGTAGTACTACGACAGTTTATTCTCCCGAGTCTTTCAATGGAGACATGAGCAACGAGCTAGTATTTAGCACAATTGTGACATTCTTGAGGTTTGACGAAACAGAATTAAGACCAACAAGTTCAATGAAATCGAAGGGTCCATTAAGATCGAAGGCAGGGACTTAGTCGAGACATTCTTTGGCGCTGCATAAAATTGCGCGCAACTTCGCAAAGCCGACAGTTTCAGGTCAATGGTCGTAGGGGGTCAATTCTGCTGATGGAGCGTTCGAGAGAAGTACGCTGAGGTAACGTCCTTTCACGTAGACGTCCTTGTATACAGGTGAGACACCTGAATAGCAACGTCCTCAACACGTGTGTACACGTAATGACCAAAGACCATTGACACAAGTGCGCATGGGAAACTGTATCATCGAATCAGTGATCAGGCGCTTGATTCTCATTTCTGTGGTGACCAGTTACCCAGCCAGGCCAACCCTTGACCAATCACTCGTCCCCAAACACGATGTAATGGGCTCGTCCATTGAAAATAAGGAGTGTGACACAAGCCAAGAAAGGGCGGGGAAAAAAACTCGTCTTTTTGTACGTTTCCTGGAGACTTTCTAGATCAAGGATGGCGTCCTACAATTCCAAAATTTAAGTTGGTCTCGGTTGGTTTCAAAATCTTGAATCTACTCAAACCTTATTTCTTGACTTCCTTAGATCATCCAACCATATCCTCCTATTCGATCCTATTGCTTGGACTCGATTGATCTTCGTATTGCCTCTACAGCACCTCAACGGGTACCCGATCCATATTTTCTTAACTTGTGAAAAACCCTAGATTTTCCGCTGTGTCTTGGATAAAGACTTTCCTTTGACATTGTGTGAAGCTTCTCGCAGGTCAAAGGATGTAAAGTTGGAAAGTGTGCGCAGAGACAATTTTCGCAAGCCCATACACGCCCTATTGTCTAAGTCTGGAAGGAAAACACTTTTAAATTAGAGGCCTGAAATTTGACCATGACATCACTGCAATCATGGTATATGTAAACATAATCTTGCGCGGATTAAAACTCAGTTTGGAGACAAAACTCATGATTGAACAGAACATACTTCATCTACCAACCACCACCACTCAAGAACAAAATGCACTCTTCATCAAAGAGAAAAAGATCTGCGAGCTCCCGCCGGGGCTCGCGCGCCTTTGGCGTCTACGCAGGCACGACACGCCCCACTAGCACGACTCATCTGCTCGCCTTCTTTATATTCCTCTGCCTTCCACACAATATCCTTTCCCGCCTTTGGCGATTCGACAACCTTCACGCCAGCGCGTTCTTCCTGCCCTTCCTGTTTCACACTCCAACCTTCCCACTGCCACCTACTGCGACAACTCTTGACACCAAGCTCACACGCAAGACCCAACCGCGGCTTGTTGACGCCTCGCTATTCATTCGCCTGAGTTCGTAACGTTTTCTCCTGCCCACTTTAGACAATTCGTTAACCCGCCTTGATTGCTTTGTCCAGCAGTCGCATCTGACGAGACTCATTACAAGCCCGCCGTGAATAACGGACGTGGCTTCACAGAGCCCTCGAACACAACCATCACAAGTCCCGAATTCACAACAAACGACACCAACGAGCATTGCCCCAAAGACTCCCCCAAGTCTCTAAGAAAGCCCGCCGCGTATAGCGAACGTGGCATCGAGGAGCATTTGGACGTCATTACCACCCTGATATCCGAGAACGTGAAGGACAACATCATCGGTTCCCCAAAGGCAGATAACGATGGACGCGGCACCACACACGGCAACGACTACGACGACCCACCAATTGCTTTCAACACCAGCAACAACGCCTGCACAAGCGCGAGCGCCGTCGACCCCAGATTGGTCAATGAAATATTCAGTCTTATACTTATGTTCGCCATTGCTGCCGCTAAGAGGTCGAATGACAAGCACCTATCTGCGATGGCTAAACGCGTCTGTCGCCACTACGCACAATGTGCAACAGAGCCCACCACATCTGGATCCACCGCCTCCGAAGACAATACCATTGAAATTACCCAGGCTGCGATACCATTCTCTGAGAAGGCCGAATCAACGTGCCCGCCTATTGTAACAGCCATGGAAGTTGATGTTGAACGTGATGACACAAAGGTCGAGGAAGAAGTTGAAGTGACTGAGGTTGAGAGTGAGAGTGAGAGGAGCACCAAGGACGACGAGAAGATGGGTGATAGCGAAGAGATTGAGAACAATGAAGTCGAGAGTGAGAGGAGCGCTGAGGACGATGAAAAGACAAGCGATGGCGAAGAGATTGAGAACAACGTGAAGAGCTACAAGATGAACGAGGAGATCGAGAACAGTTTGGGGAGCTCTGGGATGAACGAGAAGTTCAATGACGAGAACTATTCCGAGATAAATGAGGTCGATGGCGGTGTGGAGAGCTCCAAGATGAACGAAATAGAGGACAGGGTGGAGGGCTTCGAGATGAACGAGGTAGAGGGTGGTGTGGAAAGCTCCGAGATGAGCGAGATCGAGGGCGGTGTAAATTTCTCTGAGACCAATGAGGTCAAGGACAGTGAAGAAAACTCCGAGAGGAACGAAGAGGTCAAGAGTAGTGTGGAGAACTCTGAGGTAAACGAAAAGGTTGACAGCGAGATTGCAAAGCCGGAGCACCTCGAAATGATTATTGAAAATTGCGAAAAGTGCGAGATCACGGCACAGAGTGAAGAAGACAGGGAATCTGCCAAGATCGACGATTGTGCAAAGGAAGCCACGACGGAGAATGATGAGAAGAACCAAGGTGATAATGAGGAGATTGGAGATGAGCGTATGGAGATCGCGGAGACCATGGGAAAGGTTGATTATGAAGTTGATGTCAGTGTTGAGGAGATGGCCGTGAAGGCCGAAAACGAGAAGCACATGGGAGATGCCGAGGCTAAAGTGGTCGGTGCAGAAGCAGAAGCGGAAGAAGTCAACGAGACAGTCCAGGGCGAGAGTACCGAAAGGAATGTTGAGGCAGAACAGACAGGTGAGAAGGCTGAAGATGAGGCTGGAGCTGAAGTGACGCCTGAGGGAAATGTTGAGATCAAGGAGGAATCTGAAGAAGCAGCAGCTGAAAGACGCATGGCAATGTGGGCGGCGCAGGCGATGGCGAAGAAGGAGAAGCCCAAGAATCTTCCGGTGCGTGTCCCCCTCTTTATATACTGACTGATTCCTGACAACGTCCTGTAGGTTGTCAAGCCTCAAAAATTCAACTGGGACGATGACTGGGACAATATCGAGGAGGAGTATGACGACAGCTTCAGCTGGTTCACCATGACGAAGGGCAAAAAGGTGAAAACCTCGAAACAAGTCCCATCATCTCACTCAGCTCCTCCTGCTCCCGTACCTAAGAAATGCGACACAAAGATCTGCACGTCCACAGCATCGCCAAGCGACGCCGACAAGCAATCATCTGCCACCTCGACTCCTTCTGAAACTGCTGTAAACGAGCGAGTTACGTCATGGTCGAACAAACCCGAATGGCGTACCCAGCGTTGCGCAACAAAACTACCTGCGTTCTCGCCGAAATCACAGCAACCACAACCACACCAACGATGCAAAATAGAACTCGCTAACGAACCAAACTGGCTAGAGGTGCGCACCGAGCGATATCGGAAGGAGATGGAGGCCTGGAATGCCTTGAAGGAGGCGGAGAGGGCGGCTCAGCGTGCCAAGGAGGAAGAGGAGCGAAAGGCCAAGGAAGTAGAAGAAGCCAAGGCAGCCCACATGGCCAACTTTGACACGGCGATGAGCCGCATTGATGGACTACTCAAGGCGGCAAAATCAGCGAAAGAGAAAGAAGAGGAGGAGGAGGAGGAGAAGCAAAATAAGATGCTCCGTAACATCGACTTGACTCAGAACAGGATTGGTGAAATAATTGACATGGAGAGGGTCAAATCCATGGTTAGTCATCCTCCGCTTTCCATCGTGAGCTGAGTGCTTAGGGTCGACCCTTCATTACAGTTCAACCCTGGAGCTGCAGCGGTAGACACATCCACCTCATCCCCTGCTGTGGTTGAGGAAGGACTTCTCGTGAGTCATAGGCTGCTCCGGTCTCACGGCTGTGTCTGATACGATTTACTTTATTGTAGCCTGAACCTGAAACCTTAATCGTTGCCAAGAGGTCCTACTCCTCAGTCGTTGTTTCTAGCACGCCGCGGCCTAATCCCAACGATGTCGTGGGGCATGGAGCGGCTCGCGCAAGCAAGCCCATCGAGAGGACCACTTCTGCTGACAACTCCAACGCACTACAGCAGAACGCAGCCGACCACCCTGGACCTTCCCGAGTCCTGCCCAGTGCGGGGCATGGAGCAGTTCGCACAAGCAGGACCATTG
>QGOA01005512.1:0-12356 GCA_003313075.1 Termitomyces sp. MG16
CCGATATCCGGCGGTCGTGAAGGAATCGACGTGAAAGCGTCTTCAGCTTTATGTAGTGAAGCACTTACAGTTGCTGGCTGCTAGGAGCCACGATGTACCCTGTGCAGATTCGAATGAATATATCAAATTGTTTGTGTGCATCTTTGAACTCGAAGTAGTGGAATACCTTAAGCGCAAAGCGGCGCGAGGGTCAGCAGTCTCAACGGCTACTCCAGCCGACTCAGTAGAATGTGAGATGAGTGTGCGCCGATGAGCGCCATTAATTGCAGACGCGATGGAATTGCTCAATGCACCTCGTCAGGCTAATGAGTCTCAGCAAGACTATGTTCAGCGTCAGAATGCTGCAAACCATCAACGCATTGTTAGTGGAGTGCCTCAGCAGGCATTGTCTGAGGTGGAGACTGTGACGATGACTCCGGCAGAGCCAGAGGCACTAATTGCAGTGCAGGAGGTTAAGACACCTTGTAAGCAAGTTACAATCAAGGAGGAGGTGGACGAAGTCCACATTCTTGAGGAGCGAACACGACCACGATGCATAGTGCGACATGTCCACCTAGTGGACAACTGGAATGAATGCGTCAATTACCAGAGAATACGCAACCAGGACTTGCGTGATCATGGTGAGTCGTTAATTGATGACCAGGGGGTAGTCTTTGAAGGGCGTGAGGGTGTAACGCCTGTTGATGATATGCGGCAACAATTTGTGGCTCAGACGGCTGAACCAGACAGAGATTCTGGTGGTAGTGATGATAGTAGTGGTCACTACGAACGGAGGGAGCCAAGTCGTTGCAATAACAACGGTGGAGGTCGTGATCGCAAAAATAACGATCAAGACAATAATAATCGTCGTGATAGTGGCAGGCAGGCTGGTGGAGTACCAGCAGAGCCACAAGTAGGGCAACAGCCCACCCCACGGCCAGAACAAACAGCCAATGAACACCTGTTTCGCAGTCCCCAGGCATTTTTGATGCCCGCATCTCATGAATTGTGTGAAACTACGCTGGGAATGAATGAAGCGGTCAGGATCCATATGGATCATATGCATGACCGCCTCACTCGTCTGGTGGATGACTCCCTTGGAGTCAGATTTAAGTTCCCTGCGGGGATAAGTCCCCGTAAATCCGATGGTAAGCACATACGTGCGTACACTGGAGGACTGGGCCATGGACGTGTGCTACCACCTCGCAGCCTGCTGCTATGGTGGAGACAACATGGACCAGGAGAGGATATTTGTGCTACACAAATTTATGGAAGGAGAGGCTCAGAATTGGTTCCATTGCCATGTTCTCCACATTAATCGCAACAAGCCGCATTGGACATTTAAAGAAGTCCTGATAGGACTGTACAATCATTTCGTCAACGCTGCTATGATGCAGAAAGCTCGTGATGCCTTTAGAAAGGCAGTGTATGATGCTAAGACTGGCGTCCAGACCTTTTATGATGACCTGGTGGGTCATGCACAGAATATGGCCGTCTATCCAGACGAATACACTATTCGTGAGACATTCCTGGACGGAATACCCGCAGACATGAGGAGAGCGTTGATACGCGACGACAATTTGTCTCCGGAGGTCAATACTGTGACCGAATTCTTGGCGTATGCCATCCGTTATGAGCAGTCGACACGGACAGCAAACCATTATGAGCAGCGGAGTTCCCGCTGAGGAACTGTGAACTGTCAGGCAGTGAAGGTGGGAACCTTCCTGGCCAAACGGATGGAGATGGAGAACAATCACAATCCGCAATTTGTTGTTCGTAAGACAATCCCTGGAGGCCAACGGCCTCAATCGAAGCCTGCTGGACAATTGAATTGCCAGCAAAGGATAGTCGACCCTTTTCGGGTCAGACTCAAGTAGCACCGAGAGGAGTGGTGGCGCCTGCAGCGCGTATGGCGGGCAAAACTGCTGGGGTTCTAGGAGCGGCCCAGAGAAGGCCTGCAGGGGATCCCTCAGCGTGCTACAATTGTGGCAGGAGCGGACATTTCGCTAAGGAGTGTCCCGCCCCTCCTAAGGCACACATCCGAGCGGCCCATACGGCTGCAGCACCGAACAATGTTGTCAGTAACGACAAGGACGATGAGGTCGTTGACGAAACGGAGGAGGAGCCACAAGTAGAGGCTGACGGGTCGGAAGTGGATGACGCCGAGAGCGTCCAGATTGATGGTGACGCATCGCAGTGGACGTGTATGACAGCGACTATTATGCTTGTGAGGACGAGGAAGAACACCTGCTTGCACTGACTGAGTGCCGTGGAGATCAGCGCATCCGAATGAGACGCATAACCCTGCAGAAGGCAACTAATAAATTGCACAGGCCATGCTATACTCCCGAGGAAAAGGAGTGCCTGGTCACGTATGTTGATGTCAATGGACATCTGGCATGGACGTTGTGGGACTCCAGGAGTACCACTACGGGCATTATGCCCCAGTTTGCTCATGTCAACGCGATTTGCGTTCATGAACTGGAGGAGCCGCTGATGCTCCAGCTGGGGACTGTAGGGAGTTGTGCCATGGTGCAGTTTGGCGTGGAAGTGAGAATAAAGACGTCAGGGACGTCGATGAAAGAAAATGTGGATATAGCAAATTTTGATCGCTACGACATGATTATTGGTACGCCGTTCATGCGTAAGAACAAGGTGTTACTGGATTTTGTGAACGACATGGTCGTTGTGAATGGTACGCCTTTGAAGGCGGAGAAAGTGGTGTTGAACGACACAGATGGTCGTTTGAGGCACTATCGTGCAACTGAAAAGCGGCGTGATGAACGCAACTGACTAGATGGTCGCAGGAGAGCGACTGTACAGGAGGTGGAGGATGGACAGGCCCCACCAAAAAGCCTGCCGGCAGACTTGCCGGCTATACTGATGTCTGAGGAAGAGTTTCAAGGAACTCTGAAGAAGGGGAAGCACCCGGAGGTGATTGGGTGTACCAATGGAAAGCCTAAACAGGCTGTACAGTGCAAGAATGAGCGTGGTAGACGCGTGGTGGAGTCGCTGGAATGCCAGCCGACTAGCTCTCGAGTGAAGGTTGAGGATCTCGTCAAGGACAAGGTATACAGTACGATGGGAACTGTGGGTAGCACTAGGTCACTAATGGACCGACCAGTGCCTCGGCCAGGAGTGCAATGGGCGTATGACCCACGAATGCCATGGGAGTGGAATGAGTTGGTAGCGTCAATGGTGACGCAGGCTATGGGAAGGGTGCCAGGCAACCCAGACGGGAGAAGTGTACCGTCACGCACGAGAGGACGAGATTTCTGAAACATCGGATATTGTATTTGACGGACTCTCACTGAAAGCGAGAAGCATGCAGTCGTTGGCGAATACGACAAGGAAACAACCGGTTGTAAGGTTGAATCTGGGAGATCTCACAGAGGAGCACGTAGTGCCTTATGGGAGCGCTTTGAACCAAAGATTCAACCATGTATAGCACACGTAGCCAAAGGAAAAGGTAAGGCTGTGAGCCTTACAGAGGAGGATATTCCTTGATTGCACCAGCAATGGCAACTGGAGTTTGCTGATATCGTCAATGGAACAAAGGAAGAGCTTCCTCTGTGGCAGGAGATTAATCATGAGATTAACCTCATTGACAATAACAAGCAGTACAAGTATCATTTGCCTTGCTGTCCACGAGCACTACAGGATCAACTTCGTGAAAAGACGAATAAATACATAAACGCAAAGTGGTGGGAACCACGACCAGCGGTGCAAGCTGCACCATTACTTTGTATTCCCAAGAAGGATAGAATGTTAAGGACTGCATTGGATGCGCAACAGCGCAATGATAATACAGTCAAGGATGTGACACCTCTTCCAGATCAGGAAGTAATACAAGAAGATGTTGCGACCGCGAAGTATAGGTCGAAAATCGACCTCACAGGTGCGTACAAACAGGTTCGCATCCGCGAAGAGGATATACCAAAGACACTGTTTTCGTCCCTGATGGGGACGTTTGTGAATAACATCATGCAGATTGGTGATTGTAATGCACCGGCAACATTTCAGAGGTTAATGACCTCAATCTTCCAAGATGTAATTGGGAAGTTTATGCACGTCTATTTAGACGATATATTCATATTTTCTGACTCCATTGATGAGCATGAGCAGCACCTACGAGTCGTATTTGAACGGCTACGGAAGGCCAGTCTCTATTTCAAATGGAAGAAGTGCGAGTTGTACGCAACAAGTATAGATTGTCTCGGTCACGTCATTGACAAGAAGGGCATTCATCCGGATATGGATAAGCTTGACCAAATCCGAGAGTGGCATACTCCACGCACATATAATGATATCCAATGATTTGTCGGACTGGTGAACTATATTGGCAACTTCTTGCCAGACATCACTGCATACACCAGGCCACTTATGGCCATGACCCAGAATGGGTCACCGTTTCATTGGAGACCACTGCATCAGCGGTGTTTTGAGATGATTAAGCGCATATGCACGAAAACGCCAGTCATCCGGCCAATTGACCCACGCATCGACGAGCCCATCTGGCTCATTTGTGATGCGTCGAAGACTGGGGTTGGGGCCATGTTTGGCCAGGGTAAAACGTGGCAGACTTGCTAACCAGTGAGATTTATGTCCCGTAAATTCACTGCTGCTCAGCAGAATTATGCTGTGCACGAGTTAGAAACACTCGCCATCCTGGAAGCCCTCCTAAAGTGGGAGGATAAACTGATGGGATATAAGATCCACATTATTACGGATCACAAAGCACTAGAGTTCTTAAGACTCAGGTGCACCTGTCTTCGCAACAACGTCGCTGGATTGACTACATGTTGCGGTACCAGTTTGACATCACCTATGTAAAAGGTGAATTGAACAAAGTCACGGATTGCCTGTCTCGATATTTTGAGAGTGATACTTGAGATGACGTCCATGACGCGCATGACTATGTCCAGGCGGACAAACATATTGACCCAGAGGGCGAGGATTTGCCTCTGCATTGATTCCATGAAATCAGGAAACATAGGGTTGAGCTACGTGCCATGCAAGCGCAGGAAACACGTCGCAGTAAGCGACTGCACAAACAGCAAGAGACTCGCGATATTGAAGCCCAGGTGCTAGTGGATCATGAGGCCCCTCAGCCAAGTGAAGAGATGAGGCAAGGGGTGCCTACGGGAGGTACTGGTATGACGCTCCAGCAAGCGCTGGAGTCACAGGACCATATGCCTGCACCGGATGACTTAGGCAATGCGCAATTCCGCACACGTATCCAGCAAGGATACAAGGATGATAATCTCTTCTTAGAGATTCTGAACAATATTCAAGCGCATCCACGCTTCAGGGTGGAGCAGCAGCTTGTCTACCTTACCAGACCCACGGAGTCCAAAGTCATCTGCATTCCCCGGGAGAGGTCGTTGATTACGACTATCCTGGACCAGGCCCATAGAGTAGTGGGCTACTTCGGAACTCAGAAAACGCTGGACTATGTGCGATGCTGGTACTGGTGGCCGCAAATGGCCAAAGAGACAAGCCAATTTTGCTCGACATGCAAGCTATGTCAACAGTCGAAAGTCTTGATATTGAAGCCACCAGGAAAGCTTCATTCGCTACCTATACCAGTCAAACCTTGGGATTCAATTGGGATGGACTTTATAGGTCCATTCCCTGAGTCGAAAGGCTTTAACTACCTGTGGGTAGTGATCTGCAGAATGACCAGTATGGTCCATCTCATTCCGGTGAGAACCACCATGACAGCGTCAGACTTGTTGTGGATCTATCTCAAGGAGATAGTACGCCTCCATGGACTGCCAAGTTTGATCGTAAGCGATTGAGATGCTAAGTTTACTTCCAAATGGTGGAAGGAGTTGCACAAACTGCTGGGAGCAAAGTTGCTCATGTCGACGTCGTTTCATCCACAAATAGATGGTCAAACTGAACGTGCAAATAGAAATATCACACAAATCCTGCGAGCGTTCGTATGTCCTGATCAGAAGGACTGGGTGGATAGATGTCCCCTCATGGAATTCGCAATAAACGCAAGCATATCAGAAACTACAGGGTATTCACCCTTTGAACTCAACAATGGCTACATGCCATCCATGATTCGTGAACTTCGTATGGACGAAGTTATTCATATGGGAGTAAAGCAGTTTGCACGCAACACGCTAAGGAATCTGGCAGATGCCCATGACGCAATCATAGAATCGCGTATATGGCAGACCAAACATGCGAATAATCGCAGACGTGATGAGCTGGACATCGAGAAAGGGAGCCTAGTGTACCTTTTGACGAAGAACTTGAACCTGCCAAAAGGCAGGGCGAGTAAGTTGTGTCCGAAGTGGATTGGACCATATAAGGTCCTTGAGGCGGAGCCGAGCACGTCTAACTACGTGCTGGAACTACTCCAGGCGCTGCAAGCGCGCAGGATAGTGCCCAAGTTTCATGTGTTGCTATTGCAACTATATATGGTCAGTAGTGATGCGCTCTTTCCTAACCGTGCAACTCCGGAGCCATATGACTTTGGAACTGGCAATGACCAGGAGTGGTTTGTAGATGACCTTATAGGTCATTGGTGGACAAAAGGAAGCCTTGAATTCGAGGTAAGGTGGAGCTTAGGTGATACTACCTGGGAACCACTAGTGAACTGCAAAGACCTTGCAGCGATGGACAGGTATCTAGAGTTGCAGGGCATGAAACACCCTCAACAGCTAGCAAAACGCGCGTAATGCGCGTGTGGTGGTGGAATGTGGACAAAGTCCACTTTGATCGCCGGTGAGAGGCTGAGTGGCATGTATTTGTGGTTGTTTACACCACTAGCGGAGTTGGGAGATTGTTTTTTTCTTTCTTTTCTCAGTCCCAATACACGTAGTCTACGTGTCTAGTGAAAATGGCCTATTGGGGGCCGCAAAAGAGTGATCAGAGCCGGCAAGGCTCTAGTGGAGGGGGGAGACCCCCGAATATACAAATGTCAACTCAGTACCAGAGGCAGCCGCCATAGCCGGCGGCAAGCCAGTTTCAGTCAGCGGGCGTGGCCTACCCAGGCCGTGACAAGCCGCTCCCTTACCAGACGCTCCTCCACTCGCAAGAGATGGAGGTCAACGACGAAGGGCGCTATGGGCGCCCAGAGGACAGCACACGCCACAAGCGCTACTACCAGGAACCATCGTCACGCTCGGCTGTGTCGAATCCGACGTATGTGGGTGCAGTGATGGGGCCGCCATCAGTACCATGGGTGCATCGGCCTGTGGCAGAGTCGTATGAGGAGCCTGCGCCACAAGCGCAGAGGTTACCAGTGTCAGACGTGCTGTTGGGCAGACTAGAAGCAGCAGGACAGCCAGTCCCTGCGACTGTGTCCTTCCTGCAGGACAGTCTGGCCGTGATGGTGATGGAGGAATTGCTCAACCAGATCGAGCTGATGAAGAGGCAGGGCGTCGCAGCGCTGGAACAGATCGAACGCATGTCTAAGCGCAAAATCGCCACGGGTGAGGAACCGACCGCTGAGGTCAAGAGGGCTAAATATCAGCCCAGTCGACCGGTCAACCCTCCATGGGCAAGGATGCCGTCAGATGCGCAATTTGCATGCCATGAGCACCCTGCTCAGCCCATGGCTTTGTCATCACAGTTACCCGAGTCGGGTCCTCAGGCCTCCTTAAAGTCGCTGACTGCAGTCAGTGAACCCTTGGCAGGTCTGTCCCTGGGCCAGCGGAAAACCGCATCATCCCAGGCCCCACCTAGGGGGCCCAAAACCGTTGCTGTGGCGTCAAGAGCGCCCGTTACCGTCACTCCTCACGCTGAGCCTGGAGGGAGAACTCTGGCGCGAAATGCGCCTGCCCCTCCGGTGGCTCAGCCACAACTAGAATCGTCTGCCCCGACCAAGTCAGGGCCATCTCGTCAGCGCCACGGCTGCAAGCTGCCTCTCAATGCCTCTAAATTGGAGGTTATAATCTTTTCTGCTGGCATTCCTGCACGAGCAGAAGAAGTCCAGATGCTGTTTATGCTGCCGGTGTTTGTACCGGCCCCACCAGAACACTACCCCGTGGTCATATTGACCCCAGACCCCTGCACGCCGGAGCAGTATGATGGTCTGGTGGCGACCTCGAGAGGGAAGACCGTGCCTGAAAAAGGCAAAGCACCAGTACCATCCCTGTCCGACGTCCGACGAGAGCAACTATGGAGAGTCGAGTTCGGAGCAGGAGGAGGACGGGGAGGAGGGGGAATTGGCCACGGACCGATTCCAACGAGTATTGTGCAATAAGCGCATTGCAAAGAAGAAGGTGATTTGTGCCAAGGAGCTAAAGGCCCAGAAGTATAGGGCCGAGGATGAATTCTCAGGGAGGATCCCCGATGGCTTGGGGGTGAAGGTGTGGGGTCTGCTCAATATCGAGCGAATGAACTCATGCTTTAGAGGAGCACTCAGCCATTGCACCTATTATTCGTATGCCACGAATATGGTGCTGATGGGAGCTGACGCCAATAGAGTGGCGTCATATGAGTATTCTTCTGGCCATTGTGCCCACATCCCAGGTACGATTGTGTATAAGCACGCCCCGCACGGCCTTCCCTGCACTCCGCTAGAGCTGGATCGGCTCTATAAGTACTACATAAATGTGCACGTCCCACGTCGCGACCAAATTGTCGCATATATGTTGATCACAGAGCTCCAGATGTTCACGCAGCAGACAGTGGAGGCCCTGCATGATCAAACCATGCAGCTCCTGATGAAGGAGCCTAAGTACCAGGACCTTGTCAACCCAATGCAGGGCCCTGACGACCTCGCTCTTGTCGAGCGACGACACATTCCGGGGCGCTTCTTGCGCACAAAAGACAATGGCACCATGGCGTTGCACGTAATGCGCGCTCAGGATCCAGCCACACTGTTTGATCTTGACCAGCTGGCACAGTACACGCTGGTCTTTGGCCGACCCAGGTTGGAAAATATCTATCAAGGTATCGCCATGGATCATGCCTATTGCATGCACTGGCGGACTCTCTTCAGGTTTGCCTTATGTTGAGCTCTGTGCACTAACAGTGCAGCGCATGACCCTCGTCGTGGCCCGTCCAGGGCTTTATCGAGAGGCGATTGCCTCATATGATGCCATGTTCCCCGAGCAGCCATTTGAGCCCCAACGTGGGCTGCAGCTCGAGATTCACCAAGTTCACGTGCCCGACAACCATGCATGGAACTTCTCCGACAACGACGCGTTATGCGTCCTTCTACACAACCGGATCCTGCTGGAATGGGTAGACCACGTGTACACGTACGGCGTAGTCTTCCTGGAACAGCAGTTCCATTCCCCCACAATGTCAATGGACATCTTCAAACAGGTTGATGACGAGCGCATGGAGCGCCTCTCCAAGTATGGCACCCCTGCCGCAATCCCGCAATGTGATGGATGGCAGGAGATGACTGAAGACGATCACTATTGTCTTATGTTCAAGCATCACGAGAAGAGCAAGCTCCCGGAAAACCCTGAGGCCAACGGCCTCTATTATTTGATTGGCATGGACCCGAATTGGGTCAGCCTCCTAAAACGCATGGCAGCGCATGACCTGCCCACAGCTGACATGGACCCAGGCCGGGTCAATCTCCTGTCATGCACAGCAGAGCAGGGTATGCTCACCACTACAGCTTTAGCGATTAACGTTGCACTAACAGAGCCTATGGTGGTAGACACACCTGCAGTCGAGGGGCCTATAACTCCACCAAGGACGGAATCGGCGCCTCCCCCTCCCACGATTAACATCGCACTGGAGGAGGAGTCAATGGTGACTGAGACGGGCGCGGTTGCGGGAGCATTGTCATCCAGGTCTTAGACCCATGTTAATACTTTATTGTGTATGTACTTCCAAGTATTCCACTCGAACCATTCCAGCTGATACGCACTCTAGAGTCACGTGTATATACAGCGGACCCAGAGGAGGGGTCACTCTTTTTTGTTTTCTTTATTTGTTTTTACATAAACATTTTCTATCTACTGCTGGCGCAACCTGCACCCTTGGTCTGATAAGGACTGCTTCTTATTGTGTCCAGAAGACACATCTACTCTGCACATGAATGCTAACACCTTGCAGCCACACCATACGTGTGTGATTCATCTGTTGTTTGCACTATCGTGCATCCTTTATCTCGCTCTACCTCCCTTTCTAAAGACCGAGTATTTGGTCTCATTGGGGGGTATGTAACGGAGTCATCCGTGTTACAAGCATCAACGATGCTATAATCGTTTAATAGAGTATTATGTAAGAGAACATCTTGTTTTCACTCTAAGTACTAGTCAAATCCGATACTGCGGTCTGATTTAGCACTTGTGTGATTCACACAAGATAGTTCTAACTCGTAACTCCGGTTACAAATTTCCTGTTTGCATTTTGAACTCCAGAGCACAGTCCAGAGTTTCAGACACCCAAGTACACATAGATCAAGTCCGCTTCGTAAGGGCATTGCTTTCCAGAAAAGCCTCCAACTCAGCAGAACCTAACAAAAATGAATGATTGACTTATCTTATTGATGAGCATATACAGCACAAATAAGAGGAATAATCCAATTTGTTGCTTCACGATATTTATGTGCACAGTTCATAATAAGATTATCAGAAGAAACAGTTGGCCATGAAGAAACAATTTCATTTTGATGTTTTGCATTCATACTGATTGTAACTTGTTTTTGAAGATTTTGCTTATATTTTTTTTTCATTTTGCTTTCAAACTTTTATGTAAGTTGTCAAATGTACAAATATATTAGTACTATATTCAATTTCTAATAGCAAACACACTGACTTAAAAAAAATCAGAAGAAAATATAATATAGATTGATAATAAGCAAATAATGTATTGATGAATATCTGATATGTTGCAATACATCAATGCTTTGCAGTGAAAGCAAAAGCTTTCAATAATAGCTTTTACCATTTCACTATGTAATTTTGCAAAAGAAGGATGGCGAGAAGAATGAATACATTTTAAAATAGAACATAATAATTTTTTGAAAATGTTTATGAAGATAACAAGCTCACATTATTATCGTTCTCAGTATTTTCAAACAACTGATGCAATATAGGCTTATGTATTTGACAATTTTTATAATGTAACAAAGAATTTTCAGATATTAGTAAAGCATGCAAAACTTTCTTATCAAATAATTGAAGAGCAATGTTAAAAAAAAATTTAGGCAGCATTTCAGAATGCGAGACAAAATAGTGCTAGCAAGTGCTTTCTTATTCCGACATTTAGGCATAATTAAGCGAGAATGAAAAAAAGAAGAACAAATATTATAATAATCTAAAGTAATAAATGTTTTTTCTCTGAAATTGCATACAGTAAATATTCTTGTTGTATAAGTAACAAGATAGAAAAATGTCAAATTTTGATTTTTAAATACATTAGTCAACTATTTAATTATAGAATTTGAAGAATTAAAATTAGAAGAATGTGAAAAGTATAAAGTATTATAATATTTTAGATATTCCTCAGGTAAAAACTCAACATGCGTAGAAAGGCAATCTTTTTATTAAGTATTCTAGGTGCATGACATGGCAATTTTATCAAGAGAAATATGCTATAATAATGTGAGAGTACTAATTTTAATGGTAGTACATAAAATTCAGTGGGAGTTCATGTTTATTTCAGTGGAATTTCACAAGTACCTAATATAGATGATTAGATGAAAAAAATACTACAATATCCACTAAAAAAACAGCATCAGTAAAAGAAAGCAAAATTAAAGAGAAAAAAAGTAGACACAATGCATATAGCTAAAACTTGAAAAGCAATACTATACAAAATATAAATGACACAAAAAATAACAATAGGCAAACAGCACAGACAGGTGAAATCACAATGGACAAGTAGAACAAAAAAGTAGTAGTAAATACACAACGTTGTTGAAACAGAAATGAGCAGATAACATATGCCAGTAGCGGACAAGCAATTACAGAACAGCAACAAATAGATATTACAAAATAACAACAGACAAACAACAATACTGCAATGCAAGAAACACACAGCGTAGAATAGTAGTTGAACAAGCAGCAAGGAATAGCAGCAAACAGGTGGCATAAAATTGTGCTGCAACAGAAAACAAGCATTACAGCAGACAGAAACTACAATAAACAGACGTGAAATGAATAAAAATGACACTTATAATAGGCTTGCAGACAGCGCTGCAGCAGGAAATGATTACATTATAAAGAATTAAAGTACTAGTAGTAAGAAAAACATATCAATATGACAAAATAGTTTTTGAATAGCAGTAGCAAACAATAGTAACAAAGACAAGTTTAAAGTTGTGAATATTATTAATAATTGAAAAAAATAAATGAGACAATACAAGTATTAATAAGTAATCTTATAAAAACTTCTAAAACATCACATGATCTGAAGTAACGAGATGTTTGACCTTATAAAAGATT
>QGOA01005517.1:0-10071 GCA_003313075.1 Termitomyces sp. MG16
GGCCAAACGTGTACGCATCGAGTCGCCCCCCTCCTCTCCAACTGCTGAGGACACGGAGATGAGGGAGCTTGGAGAGGCCCTTGCCGCCAGTCGCCTCCCTCCCGTTAGCAGTGAGGCTGGCCCCAGCCGCCTACTGTCCCCTCTCGTCTTGCCTGAAGACGCGCCTGCCAATGTTTCGACTGCTGGCGCCCCAGGAGATGAAGGCGACGTTGTAATGGGAGAGCCCGCTGGCGTGCAGGAGTTAGCCAGGGAGGAGGAGAAACAGGAAGGATCACCAGGTCGCGAGGAGGTAGAGGGCGGCAATGAGGATGCCGAGGGGGAAATGGAGGAGACCTTGCAGGACGTTCCTGGCGAGTCCCAGGAGTTGCCGACGGTGGAGCCTGCCGCCCCCTGGATGAGCGAGGGCGACTTAGCGACGCAGCTCTGGATGAGCTCGAGTGGGCCTTCGTCGTGGACCCCCCAGCCTCAGCCAAGAGTCACTGGCGACTCTTACGAGTGGCTGGGGGAGGACTTGGTCTATCCCGTGGTGGCCCTGTACCCTCCTCAAGTTATAGAGCGGCTGGGAGTACGGGCGGCAAGCATGCGTGCGGTCTTGAGTCGCGAGCGCGAGCGCGTTCGGCAACAAATCATGGCCTCGCGACTCCAGTATTCAAACTTGACTCGCAGCATGGAGACTCTCGAAGAATACCAAGCCGACTGCAACGAGGCGCTAGAGTGGCAGGCCCTCAACCATGTTCAGGTTGGCGATCTCCTGCCTTTCGACGATTCCTTGCCGCTTCCCAAGGATGAAGACTGACGGACCTTAGGGTAGATAGGCCGTCGTGTATATATTTTTTTTGTTGTTGTTACCGCACTCGTATATAAACCTTGCCGCTTTCTTGCTGAGTGGAAGGATAAGTCTTGTAATCTGAGTTAGCGCAATAGCAGAGAGCAACGAAAGTAAAGCATAGAGAAAGCAAGCGGCAAGTATTCTAAGGTAGGTTTTAGCAAGAACAGTAATATGTGAGGGACTTAGACAAATTTTGAGGAGAAGGGAAACGCTCAGTAAATCATCATAGCGAAAAACCCTTGGCAAGAGTTGCGCAGAGCGCTAAGTGCTGGCGACACGCTAGCGCTGCGACTTGACTACGTAAGGAATTGTCTGTGGAATATAGTACAGTAAGTATCGGCAAGAAAGATAAGTAAGATAAGTAATAGAAAGAAAGAGCTTATCAATATATAGTCTTTTCTAATCTGGTTCTTCTTCTTCAACTAGGGTCGGCAAGTCATCATCGTCCAATAGTTCGGTTTCTTCAAGTTCCCTAAGCTTGGTGGTGTCAATATCTAGCGCTTCCAGCGGCAAGTCGATTTGTTCTCTGGCAAGATATGGCAATAGGCGAAAGGCGGCAACAGGTCGATGTAGTACTGAACCATCTAATTCACAGAGCACGTAAGCGCCTCCACAGTTACGAGAGATAACTACCAAAGGTCCAAGATAGCGCGGGCGCATTTTCTTATTGTATGAGGTTTCAATTTTTGAGTTGCGCATAAGCACTAGCGCTCCTCTCGGAAAGTTGTAATCTTTGATGGTAGCGCTATGCTCGGTTTCGAATCGTAGGGCTGCTTGGTGACGGGCGCTAAAGACTACCTCGTGGAGTCGCTCTAAATCTTCTTTCCTTCGTTGGAGGTCAATGGCTCGTCTGGCAATAAGATCGGTAGTCGCTAAGATACTGTTGGGTGCTGGCTGAAGGTAGGTCGCTTCTATGATGTCGGCAGGGAGTAAAGGATGGGTGCCAGTAGCCGCGTAATAGGGAGAGCAACCCATGCGCTTACGAATGGTAACCCTCTCTGACCAGAACACTGAATATGTCGCTTCGCTCCAACGAGATTCGTCGCCATCGACTGCCTTAAAAAGCGCTTGCCGAACGTCAAAGTGTGGTCTCTCTACCAGGCCATTGGCGCGTTTGTTGTAGCCAGATACTCGAATGTGGTGAATGTTGTATTTCTTGGCGAGATATGTTAGCGCTTTGATGATGGGCGCACCGTTATCCGTGACAATTTCTCTTAGCGCTCTCCAACGGCAGATGACATCCTCAAATAGCCACTTGGTGACCGCCTCGGTATTTTCTCTTTGAAGCATTCGAAATTCAGGCCAGTGGATTAGCGAGCAACGACCTTGAATAATGTACTTGTAGCGACCGGATTTGGGCATATGCATGGTGTCGACGTAGATTTTGCTGAAGAGGGGAGCTGGCGTTGCAACGGTTGGCAGTATGAGCACTTGGCGTGTTTGTTGAATTTGGCAAAGGTGGCAAGTCCTAATGTACCAGGCGATATCGGCACTAGCGTGTGGCCACCAGAATCGTTCTAACAGAGAGGCTCGGGTAGCGTACAGACCTCTATGTCCTAGCTCGTCATGCATGGCATGCAGGACTTGTAAGCGACTTTCTGGCTTGATGATTAGCTTGTGAGCGCCATCTCGATTTCGTCGCCAAAGTTGGTTGTCGGTAAAGAAGAAATGGGTAGCGTATCGGATAAAGGTCGCGTATTGCTCGTCGGTAAGGCCTGCAGGTCGCTTGAGGTCTTGTAGCCATTGTTCAACGATTAACAAGCGACTGTCTTCTGCCTTGGCTTTGGCAGATCGGGGGACGGCATCGTAGATCAAGTTTTTGCTGTCTTTTCTTAGCGGATGTGGTTCTTGTACGACTTTTACTGGAGGCGAGTTTTGACCGAAGATGCTTGCCGTGTAGAATGTGAGGGGTGCGCTAAAGGTCTCGGGGCGGTAAGGGACAATGGGATGTAAAAAGATACTAGTAGGCTGTTGCCGTCGTAGTAGGGGGATTGGCTGTTGTATGAGGTGCACAAAACCATGTAAGCAGTCGATCCAGTCCTCGAAATCGCTATCAGCCTGTGGATCCACTGCCGGGTCGCCAGGCTGCCGTGGTCGCCTAGAGAGTCCATCTGGTCCGTGGAAAGAGCTCTTGACGTGTACCAACTCAAAGTGAAACATGAGGATAGCGACTACCCATCGGTTCATGCTAGCAGATGGCTGGATGTCGGGATTCTGCAGCATGCCTTTGATGTACCTAGCGTCGACTTCAACAATAAGGTTCCGCACGCCAATCAAATACATCTTTAGCGACCGGAAGGCTTTGAAGAGTCCATAGAGCTCTAGCTTAGGCTGACTGTAGCAAGACTCTCTGTTGTTTAGCGTGATAGACCCAAAGCGGTTGTAGCGTTGCTGTTTCTGATTGTCGCTAAGGCACTGGCACAAGAAGTAGCCAACGGCAATGTACGAGGTATCCACTGCCAAGATAACTGACTCTCCCTCAATTGTTTGTACCGCGGGACCACAAGACGTTCCCCGACAAACAATAACCCATCCCGCAACTCAACCCCGCTAGTCAACAACCCAGCCTTCTCATCCTCCAATAATCTTCTCGTATACGGATCCTCTTTGTATCCCCTCTTAATTTCATCCAACGTAGTCTCCTCCCCGCTCACCAACATGATTTGTCCAACCACCACTTCTCTCCCTTCCGGCATTCGTGACAAGGCATCTGCAACGGTGTTATCCTCCCCCTTGACATAATTAATTTCGTAGTCGAATTGTGACATATACTCCATCCACCTAGCTTGTCGCTTCGATAACTCTTTTTGCGTGTCGAAATTCTTGAGTGTCTTATGGTTTGTGTAAATTGAGAATGTCGAACCAAGTAAATCTGTCCGCCACTTATGCAAGGCACGAACAATGGCCAGCAACTCATGCTCATGTGTCGGGTAATTCTTTTCTGCAGGCGTGAACTGACGAGAATCGAAAGCCACTGGTCGTGCTGTCTCCCACGTCCGTCCAAAGGACAAAACTGCACCTGTTTGCTGTTTACTCGCATCACACGTTACGAAAATCTTGTTCGCGCCCGGGTTTTCATGATCGATCGTTGTCAAACAATCTCGACCTACGACAAGCGCCTTAATCCCATCAAACGCAGCCTGATGAGCATTTGTCCATCGTGGAAAGTTGCCGTTAAATTCCTTTCTCGTGAGTGGTGTCAGTACGGAGGTATGTTCTGCAAGGGCGGGCAAAAACGCAGCAATGTATCGGACAAGACCTAAAAACTGCCTCACATGCTTTGCCTTTCTAGGAACTGGCCAGTTCAAGATCTTCTCGACCTTCGAGAGATCAGCCTCGATGCCTCGTTCCGAAATATGATGGCCTAAGAAATCAATTTCGGTGCAAAACAAGTCGCTTTTCTTCATAGAGCAGAACAACCTCGCGTCTCTCAAAGCCTGCAACACCAACGTCACGTTCTTCTCATGCTCCTCAATTGACCCAGACCATATAATAATGTCGTCGAGATATACATGGCATATCTTGCCTATGTAGTGCCGTAATGCGAGTGTAACATGACGTTGTTGTGTCGCTGGGGCATTCCAAAGGCCCATGGGCATAACCACCCATTCTACTGGTCGATTGGAACTAGGGGTTTGGCGTCTTGTAGGGCTTTTACTAAATCTCGTTGTGCAGTGACCTGGTCTGGCCCAAATTCGAAAGGCTCGTTAGCGCGGGTGAGTTGGTTAAGGGCATGTGCACGATGGGCAAAGTTCTTGACGAATATCCTAAGAACGCCAACGGTACCGAGAAAGGCGCGAACTTCAGATAAGTCACGACAAGGACCCCATTGCTCTAGGAGTGCTAAGCGAGACTCATCGGGAACACGACCGTCGGTGATAGGACCCTATACAGGTTAGGCGCATCAACGGCAGGCTCGGCACCGGCTCCGGAAACCTTGCCGCACTCGTTCCGAACTTAGCGCATGCGTTCTACCTATTTTAAGCCATTTCTGACGGCCGGACACGGCAAGAAGCAGATCCGATCAATGATAGCGCCAACGGCAGCAAGAATGACAACTGACAGATGGCATCAGTCACTGACGACAGCGCTTAGCGAGAAGCCTGATGATCTATCAAAAACTGACGGACAGCTTGGCGTTTGACCTTGGCGTTTGACACCGCTTAGCGTCTCAATTTGGCGCCGGACATCGCTTAGGTACTCTGACGGACAGAAGGGTGATGGATTGATGGTTTAGCTTCGCGATCTGTCGCCTGGCGTCGCTAAGGCTCTTGAATGGACGGTAGGGATCTGAAACCGTTGGAGCTACCCCTATGAAATTTTCTAGTTTACCGCACTCTGGCGTCATTAGCCACTGGTGACGGCAAACTCATTGTAGTATAAAAGTACTTACCGACTTGTACATGGAGAACGAGAGAACAATAGACCAGAGTTCACTACTCCCCTTTCTTCAGTCTCCCTTATGCTCAAGAGCTCATTTACGCTACGGTCGGCAACGTCAAACTCATCGGCAGTTGCAGACGTTCGCCAATACTCGACATACTCGCGCCTTGCAACTACGGCAGGCATTATCGACGCTTAGACTTCGCTAAGCTTATCGTGCTCTTGCCGCTTACCTTTGCCGTGTTCGCTTACCGCTCTTTCCTAGGTGCTTTACCTTAGCGCTTTACACTTGCCGACTCCGTTACCGACTTTTCTCCTTTTTCACAGGCGCGTTCTCTGGGACCTGCCCGGGACCCCTCAAATCACTTATAGCGCGCCCAACGCACACTCTTGGTATGGTAACACTACAGTTACATTTGTTACTGACCAAACTTTGGGCGTCATCATTGGGAGTGCAGATGTGACCAAGTATTTTGAACCTTGGCGCGCATAAGAGGAGTTTGTGGCCGCTAAAGGTTCCACCGCTATACTTCATATGTTGGAGAACTCGATTGAGCAGCTGGAAAAATTCCCATAGCGCTAAGCGAATGTTGGGGTTCTTGGGATGGGTCGCCGGTAAGCCATTTACGAGTCGCCAGTCTTTGGGGCCTTTGATGCCAACATCATCAATGAAGCTAAGGACATTATGCGGTATCTCGGGTTGGAGGATGAAAGTGATGTCGTCATGGAATATGGGGACTGAGTTTGTCCATCCCATCGGTAAGGTGACTAGGCGCAACGCGCCAAACAGAGTTTGAAAAGTAGTAAGATCCCGGGAAGAGGGGTGTATGAGGCGTTCGTCGTAGCCAACGTAGAGGTCAAGGGTGGCGCCACAAATGCGCCCAGCAAAGGACTCGGCAACGTGGTCAGGAAAAGGCGGTATGCCAGAGTGTCGTATAGTAACTTTATTCAGCGGCTCAAGACTGTAAACTATGCGTAGATTGCCGTTCTTTTTGAGGACGCAGAATCAACGGGAGCGGTAAGAGCTATTGGAGGGTTCATAGACGCCAGCCTGTATCTTGGTCCTAATAATTTGACACACCTCGGCTTCGATTCCAGGCGGTAACGGTCGGTTGTGCTCAGTCCTTGGTATGTGAGGAATGGTCGGGATGACGACAGGCGGGAAGAAATCCGTACGTAGACTACCGCGTTCTGAGTCCTCCCAAGCAAAGGCTTTGTCTTGCTTAGCGACAAGATCGGTAAGGACGTTCAACTCATCTTTGGTCAAAAATCCTGTGTTGTGCTCCTTGGCGAACTGCTGCTGGCGTTCCACGGTAAAACGTCCTGTGGGCTGAAAGGGTGGTGGATTCGGTAATAAGGTTGGCATATCGGCAAGAGGGTTGCCAATGATCTGGCGCTTGATTCTAAACGTCTCGGGAGAGTGCATAGCGATGGGTTTTGTTTTAAGCGCAACTGGCTTATATTTCTTTTTAACTTGTACCCCTTTCCTTTTGGGAGCGTTAGCTTGGTTATATACAGAAGTGGAAAGGGGAATCGTAGCCTGTGGAGCGGCAAGTCCAAGAACGGCAGGAGACGAGGCTCCGGGAAGAGTAGTGAGATAAGTATCGGTAGACGCTATATTTTGAAAGGATTCGGAAGCGGTAAGGTACAAGTAGGCAAGAGAGGAGTCGGTAATGTTTTGATTTTTCTGGGAAGGCTCTGCGTCGGTAGTGGGTAAAGTAGTTAAAACATCTTGGTCAAGAAAAGCAGTAGACATAACAGTTACAAGACCAGTTGAATGGTCATATTCCAGCGTTAGCGCCACATCTCCGTGATCGTCGCCAATCACCTCCTCGATGGTCTGTGAAAACACCGGTGGGGAGGCTTGTTGGTGTGCTGGTTGGTAAACTCCGGGGGCTTAGCGCGGGCGCCTTTTCGTTGTCCCCTAGGGAACGTTGGCACCGTTTGTCGGATTCCGGAATTGGGGTCGCTAATTGTGAGGGTCGTTTCCTCGTTGGAAACTGTCTTGACGACTGATTGCGCCAAGACGTCGAAGGGTCTGCCGAGTAGTAAGTCGTAAGCCGGGGATCGCAAAATGTGTATCTGGAGGTAAAAGGTGATGTCGCCAAGGGTGCACGGCACATTCTTGGCGAGGCCTAAAGATCTGTCCACCGTACTATTAGCGCTCTGCATGTTTAGTATAACGGTAGGGTCGTAAATAAGGCCTAGATTGTTAGCGACTTCAGCTGCCATTGAAATGATCTGAGACCTGCTATCCACAATCGCCTCTACCTCGTGCTTGTTGTCTACTGTTAGCGCTACTGAGCGAATCGCGTGCGATTCCTGAGTGACGGTAAGGATTGCTGGGTCTTCTCCATGGTCTACTGACCTAAGATAGGTCTCCACTGGGTCCACAAAGGTGGCATTAGCGATGGTGTCGGCAGGAGAATCTTCAGCGTCCAGCAAATCGACGGTAACAGAAAAACCAGGGAGCGCGTCGTCGAGATCCTCGACCTCAGCAACGGTCGTCGCCAAGGGTCGTCGAGAAGTGACTGCTGTCTTGACTTGGTTGCAGTGATAGGACCCTATACAAGCTAGGCGCATCAACGGCAGGCTTGGCACCGGCTCCGGAAACCTTGCCGCACTCGTTCCAAACTTAGCGCACACATTCTACCTATTTTAAGCCATTTCTGACGGCCGGACATGGCAAGAAGCAGATCCAATCAGTGATAGCGCCGACGGCAGACAGAATGACAACTGACAGATGGCATCAGTCACTGATGACAGCGCTTAGCGAGAAGCCTGATGATCTATCAAAAACTGACGGACAGCTTGGCGTTTGACCTTGGCGTTTGACACCGCTTAGCGTCTCGATTTGGCGCCTGACATCACTTAGGTACTCTGACGGACAGAAGGGTGATGGAGTGATGGTTTAGCTTCGCGATCTGTCGCCTGGCGTCACTAAGGCTCTTGAATGGACGGTAGAGATCTGAAACCGTTGGAGCTACCCCTTTGAAATTTTCCAGTTTACCGCACTTTGGCGATGGTTGGTCACTGGCGACGGTGAACTCATTGTAGTATAAAAGTACTTACCGACTTGTACATAGGGACAAGAGAACAATAGACCAGAGTTTACTACTCCCCTTTCCTCAGTCTCCCTTACGCTCAAGAGCTCATTTACGCTGCGGTCGGCAACGTCAAACTCATCGGCAGTTGCAGACGTTCGCCAATACTCGACATACTCGCGCCTTGCAACTACGGCAGGCATTATCGACGCTTAGACTTCGCTAAGCTTATCGTGCTCTTGCCGCTTACCTTTGCCGTGTTCACTTACCGCATTTTCCTTAGGCGCTTTACCTTAGCGCTTGACACTTGCCGACCCCGTTACCGACTTTTACCCTTTTTCACAGACGCGTTCTCTGGGACCTGCCCGGGACTCCTCCCATCACTTTTAGCGCGCCCAACGCAAACTCTTGGTACAGTAACACCTTTGTTACATTTGTTGCTGACCAAACTTTTGGCGTCATCAGCGGACGTCGGGAGCAATACTGCAAAGCTCTTCAACTGATAAGGTAACATTGGTTTTTATGATGCGGTTAAAGACGTGGTTGGATTTCTCTATGTCAAATATTGGCGCGGTAGGTCGGTAGCCACCCTCAGGACGTTTCTTGGGAGCGGCAAAATTTTGTTGTGCGGGAGCGTGATAACGGTCGGGAATCCCTGAGTAGGGATGGAGAGGCGGCAAGGGCGGTTCAGGAGCGGCAGCGGACGACAATGGTTCTGGAGCGGTAGCAGGGGTAGTGGCAGGCAGTGCGGTAGGAGCAGGAGGCATTGGCTTGTATCCTTTAAGAGGTTGTTTAGGCTGCTTAACTTCAATCCCATCAAAGACCTGATTCTTAAGTGAATCCAACTCCTGTTGGAGCTTGGCGATACGTTCTTCTCGCGAGAATGTGGGATGGTCGCCAACGCTGTCGAAGTGTAAGACCTCGTGAACCATTTGCTGTTGGGTCGCCTGTTCAGTGTCGGGGTTGGCGTTGCCAGAAAGCGTGCCGGTAACGATCCTGGGTTGCGCCTATGCCATTCATCAACTCGTTCCTGGAAAGACTTCTTGTCTGGGTAGTTGGGAATGATGGCGCCAGTGGTGAGAACTATCTTGCCGTCGATAGCCCATCGAATCCTTCCTTGCCAAATATAGTTTTCTAAAGTCACGCAGCGTCCTCTAGTCATAGTATGGCCAATCTCCCCACAGAAGTGGCAAGGGCCAGGTGCGGGTATGTTAGCGGGTCAGTTAGCAGTGAGGTTGGTGGTGATCATGGTTTCAATACACGTCATAGCGGAAGCGACGGCGGCGGTAATGGCAGCATTGAGCTCCTCTTTCTTAACGAAGTTGGTAGCAGGAGGCGGGATGGGAATGATACCGTTAGTTCGCTCAGGGGGTGGGCTCGTCCTAGCGCGTGATATACCAACGTCAGTGTCCGTTCCCTTGAGAACCCATTTACCGGCTTCAAAGACGTCGGCAACGTTATAGGGCTCGTCTAGGTGATGGGCCTGATGAACTATCTCTAAGCGGCGAGCAATGCAAGTCCAAAGTGAAGTCGGGATGCCTTGCTGGAATAGGCGACGTTCTTTGTTGATATAGAGCTTGCCGTTCTGCAGAAGCCACCTAGCGATTTTCTGGAACTCATGGTAATACGTAGAGAACGCGCCAAGCGAAGATGTGCCGTTGTCGAAAGATTCCTGTACTAATTTCTGCAACTCGTTTACTGTGTATTGGGTAGCCTCCTCGGCGCCAGGGTACAACTGGATCACTGCCGTCTTCCAGTCCTCATACGAAGCGCCTTGGGCTGGAACGGGTGGGGCGGCAGGAACAAAGGCGGCAA
>QGOA01005519.1:0-15839 GCA_003313075.1 Termitomyces sp. MG16
ACTTTTTCCCATTTTCATAGGCGCGTTCTCTGGGACCTGCCCGGGACTCCTCAAATCACTTATAGCGCGCCCAACGCAAGCAATTGGTACGGTAACACTATAGTTATGTTTGTTACTGACTAAACTTTGGGCGTCATCAAATTGGAGCCCACCGCAAGAGATCTCTAGGGCAGAATTCCACCAGAAACCCGTCTCCAGCGTAGGCGCCGCCTGCTAGAACAGTCGGCAGAAGGCATAGCTCCTTCCCACCCATCAACTCCACAACCACCTGGTGCCTTACCGGGTCTCTCTCTTGCACAGGAACTACAGAACGCCACTGTAGACGCATTTCCTGATCTCTTCCCACGTTCTTTCGTTAACACCTCTTTCTCAACTCGTCATTTCGCTTACCCCGTTGCCAATCTCAAGAACTCCTTCCCCACAACCGCTAACCAAACTCGCCAATACAGTCGCTATGGAACAACAAGTCCAGTGCATGCCGCCACGTAATCACTTCTCAGCACCTAAATGGGACGAGTCCAAGCCATGGGAGCTCTCCCAGTATTTCAAGGAATTAGAGTATTTATTCAGAGATTGTAACATTACCGACCACACACAGATGAAGGAGTATGCGGCAAGATACGTGTCATATGACATGGCAGAGACGTGGACAGGCCTTGCCAAGTGTGCTGCCTTTGTCCCTGCCGCACTGCCAGTTCCAGCCCAAGGCGCTTCGTATGAGGACTGGAAGACGGCAGTAATCCAGCTGTACCCTGGCGCAGAGGAGGCTACCTGATACACGGTAAACGAGTTGCAGAAACTAGTACAGGAATCTTTCGACAACAGCACATCTTCGCTTGGCACATTCTCTACATATTACCGTGAGTTCCAGAAAATCGCTAGGTGGCTTCTGCAGAACGGCAAGCTCTATATTAACGAGGAACGTCGCCTATTCCAGCAAGGCATCCTGACTTCACTGTGGACTTGTATTGCCCGTTGCCTAGAAATTGTTCATCAGACCCATCACCCTGACGAGCCCTATAACGTTGCCGACATCTTTGAAGCTGGTAAATGGGTTCTCAAGGGAACGGACACTGGTGTTGGTATACCACGCGCTAGGACGAGCCCACCACCTGAGCGAACTAATGGTATAATTCCCATCCCGCCTCCTGCTGCCGACTTTGTTAAGAAGGAGGATCTCAACGCTGCTGTTACCGCTGCCGTCGCATCCACTATGACACGTATTGAAACTATGATCACGACCAATCTCACTGCTAACCGACCCGCCAATGTACCCGTGCCAGGCCTGTGCCACTTTTGTGGGGAAATTGGCCACACTATGACTAGAAGACGCTGCGTGACCTTAGAAAATTATATCCGGCAAGGAAGAATTCGAAGGGCTATCAATGGCAAGATAGTTCTCACCACTGGCGCCACCATCCCCAACTACCCGGACAAGAAGTCCTTCCAGGAGCGAGTTGATGAATGGCATAGGCACAACCCAGGACAAATCATTACCGGCACGCTTTCTGGCAACGCCAACCCCGACCCTGAGCAGGCGACCCAACAGCAAATGATTCACGAGGTCTTACACTTCAACAGCGTTGGCGACCACCCTACTTTCTCGTGGGAAGAGCAAATCGCTAAGCTACAACAGGAATTAGATTCGCTGAAGAACCAGGTTTTTGATGGGGTTGAAGTTAAGCAGCCCAAACAACCTCTCAAAGGATATAAGCCCATGCCTCCCGCTAGTAAGCTACCGACTTCTGCTCCTGCCGCTCTGCCAGCTACCACACCAGAACCATCGTCGTCTTCGGCCGCTCCTGAACCGCCTTTGCCGCCTCTCCATCCCTACTCAGGGATTCCCGACCGATATCATGCTCCCGCACAACAAAATTTTGCCGCTCCCAAGAAGCATCCTGAAGGTGGCTACCGACCTACCGTGCCAATTTTTGACATCGAAAAATCCAACCACGTATTTAACCGCATTATGAAAACGGCCGTTACCTTATCAGTTGAAGAGCTTTGTAGCATTGCCCCAGACGTCTGCAACCAAGTCAAGACGGCAGTCACTCCTCGACGTCCCTTGGTGACAACCGTTGCCGAGGTCGAGGACCTCGATGACGCGCTTCCCGGTTTTTCCGTTACCGTCAACTCTCTGGACGCTGAAGATACTCCTGCCGACCCTATTGCTAACGCCACCTCTGTGGATCCAGTGGAGACCTATCTTAGGTCAGTAGACCATGGAGAAGACCCAGCAATTCTTACCATCGCTCAAGAATCGCACGCTATCCGCTCAGTCGCGCTAACCGTAGACAATAAGCACGAGGTAGAGGCAATTGTGGATAGCGGGTCTCAAATCATTTCTATGGCAGCCAAAGTCGTTAACAATTTAGGCCTCATTTATGACCTGACTGTGATACTAAACATGCAGAGCGCTAACGGTACGGTGGACAGATCCCTAGGCCTCGCCAAGAATGTGCCTTGCACCCTTGGCGACATTACTTTTTACCTCCAGATACACATTTTACGCTTCCTGGCATATGATTTACTTCTCGGCAGACCCTTCGACGTCTTGGCGTGATCAGTCGTCAAGACAGTTACTGATGACGAAACAACTTTAACAATTAGCGACCCTAATTCTGGAATCCGACGAACAGTGCCAACGTTCTCTAGGGGACAACAAAAAGGCGCCCACGCTAAGCCCCCAGAATTTACCGACCAACACGCCAACGAACGACCCCACAGGTGTTTTCACAAACCATCGAGAAGGTGATTAGATGTGGCGCTAACGTTGGAATATGACCATTCAACTGGTCTTGTAAATGTTATGTCTACTGCTTTTCTTGACGAAAATGTTTTAACTATTTTACCTGCTACCAACGCAGAGATTTCCCAGAAAAATCAAAATATTACTGACTCCTCTCTTGCCTACTTATACCTTACCGCTTCTGAGTCGTTTCAAAATATTGCGTCTATTGATACTTATCTCACTACTCTTCCCGGAGCATCGTCTCCTGCCGTTCTTGGACTTGCCGCCCCTCAGGCTACAGTTCCCCTTTCCACCTCTGTATATAACCAAGCTAACACTCCCAAAAGGAAAGGGGTTCAAGTCAAAAAGAAATATAAGCCCGTTGCGCTTAAAACAAAACCCGTTGCTACGCACTCTTCCGAGATGTTTAGAATCGAGTGCCAGATCATTGGCGACCCTCTTGCTGACATGCCAGCTTTATCACCGAATCTGCCACCCTTCCAGCCCACAGGACGTTTTACCGCAGAACGCCAACAACAATTCGCCAAGGAGCACGACACAGGATTTCTGACCAAAGATGAGTTGAACGTCCTTACCGATCTCGTCGCTAAACAGGATAAAGCCTTCACCTGGGAGGACTCAGAACGCGGCAGCCTGCGTACAGACTTCTTTCCGCCTGTTGTAATCCCGACCATTCCTCACGTACTGTGGACTGAGCACAACCGACCGTTACCGCCTGGGATTGAAGCCAAAGTCTGCCAAATTATTAGGACCAAGATACAGGCTGGCGTCTACGAGCCCTCCAATAGTTCTTACCGCTCCTGTTGGTTTTGTGTCCTCAAAAAGAATGGCAATCTCCGTATAGTCCACAGTCTTGAACCGCTGAATAGAGTCACAATACAACACTCTGGCGTACCACCTTTTCCTGACCACGTTGCCGAGTCCTTTGCCGGGCGCATTTGTGGTGCCACCCTTGACCTTTACGTTGGCTACGATGAACGTCTGATACACCCTTCTTCCCGTGACCTCACCACTTTTCAAACTCTGTTTGGCACATTACGCCTAGTTACCTTGCCGATGGGCTGGACAAACTCAGTCCCCATATTCCATGACGACATCACATTCATCCTCCAACCTGAGATACCGCATAACGTCCTTAGCTTCATTGATGACGTTGGCGTCAAAGGCCCCAAAGACTGGCGACTCATAAACGGCTTACCGGCGACCCATCCCAAGAACTCCAACATTTGCTTAGCGCTATGGGAATTTTTCCAGTTGCTCAACCGAGTTCTCCAACATATGAAGTATAGCGGTGGGACTTTTAGCGGTCACAAACTCCTCCTTTGCGCACCAAGGTTCAAAATACTTGGTCACATCTGCACTCCCGATGGACGCATTCCCGACGAGTCTCGCTTAGCACTCCTGGAGCGATGGGGTCCTTGCCACGGCTTATCTGAAGTTCGTGCCTTTCTTGGTACCGTTGGCGTCCTCAGGATATTCATCAAGAATTTTGCCCATCGTGCACACGCCCTTAACCAACTCACCCATGCCAACAAGCCCTTTGAATTTGGGCCAGACCAGGTCACTGCACAACGAGACTTAGTAAAAGCTCTACAAGATGCCAAGCCCCTAGTTCCAATCGACTATAGCTCTGCTGACCCTGTTATCTTGGCGGTGGATACCTCGTACATTGCCGTTGGCTACTTCCTGTGCCAGTGCCTTAGCGACAATCAGAAACAGCGACGCTACAACCACTTTGGGTCTATCACGCTAAACAACCGGGAATCTCGCTACAGTCAGCCTAAGCTAGAGCTCTATGGACTCTTCAAAGCCTTCCGGGCACTAAAGATGTATTTGATTGGAGTGCGGAACCTTATTGTTGAAGGCGATGCTAGGTACATCAAAGGCATGCTGCAGAATCCCGACATCCAGCCATCCGCTAGCATGAACCGGTGGGTAGTCGCTATCCTCATGTTTCACTTTGAATTGGTACACGTCAAGAGCTCTTTTCACGGACCAGATGGACTCTCTAGGCAACCACGGCAACCTGGCAACACGGCAGTGGATCCACAGGCTGATAGCGATTTCGAGGACTGGATCAACCGACTACATGGTTTCGTGCACCTTATACAACAGCCAATTCCCTTACTATGACGGCAACAGCCTACCAGTATCCTTTTGCATCCCATTGTCCCTTACCATCCAGAAATCTTTAGCGCACCCCTCACATTCTATACGGCAAGCATCTTCGAACAAGACTTGCCTCCCGTAAAAGTCGTACAAGAACCACATCCGCTAAGAGAAGATAGCAGAAACCTAACCTACGATGCCGTTCCCCGATCCGCCAAAGCAAAGGCAGAAGACAGTTGCTTGTTAATCGTTGAACAATGGCTACAAGACCTCAAGCAACCCGCAGGCCTTACCGACGAACAATACGCGACCTTTATCCAATATGCCACCCATTTCTTCTTTACCGACAACCGCCTTTGGCGATGAAATCGAGATGGCGCTCACAAGTTGATTATCAAGCCAGAAAGTAACCTACGAGTCTTGCACGCCATGCATGACAAACTAGGACATAGAGGTCTGTACGCTACCAGAGCTTCTCTGTTAGAACGATTCTGGTGGCCACACTCTAGTGCCGACATCGCCTGGTACATCAGGACTTGCCACCTCTGCCAAATTCAACAAACGCACCAAGTGCTCATCCTGCCAACCATTGCAACGCCAGCCCCCCTTTTCAGCAAAATCTACGTCAATACCATGCATATGCCCAAATCTGGTCACTACAAGTACATCATTCAAGGTCGTTGTTCGCTAATCCACTGGCCTGAATTTTGAATGCTCCAAAGAGAAAACACGGAGGCAGTCGCTAAGTGGCTATTTGAAGACGTCATTTGCCGTTGGGGAGTGCTAAGAGAAATCGTTATGGATAATGGTGCGCCAATTATCAAAGCGCTAACATATCTCGCCAAGAAATACAACATTCATCACATTCGAGTATCGGGCTACAACAAACGCGCCAATGGTTTGGTAGAGAGACCACACTTTGACGTTTGGCAAGCGCTCTTCAAGGCAGTCGATGGCGACAAGTCTCGTTGGAGTGAGGCGACATATTCAGTATTTTGGTCGGAAAGAGTTACCATTTGTAAGCGCATGGGTTGTTCTCCCTATTACACGGCTACTGGCACCCATCCTTTACTCCCTGCCGACATTATAGAAGCAACCTACCTTCAGCCAGCGCCCAACAGTATCTTAGCGACTACCGATCTTATTGCCAGACGAGCCATTGATCTCCAGTGAAGGAAAGAAGATTTAGAGCGACTTCACGAGGTAGTCTTTAGCGCCCGTCACCAAGCAGCCTTGCGATTTGAGACCGAGCATAGTGCCACTATCAAAGATTACAACTTCCCGAGAGGGGCGCTAGTACTTATGCGCAACTCCAAAATTGAAACCTCATATAACAAGAAAATGCGCGCACGCTATCTAGGACCTTTGGTAGTTATCTCTTGTAACTGTGGAGGCGCTTACGTGCTCTGTGAATTAGATGGTTCAGTACTACATTGACCTGTTGCCGCCTTTCGCCTATTGCCATATCTCGCCAGAGAACACATTGACTTGCCACTTGAAGCGCTAGATATTGACACCGCCAAGCTGAGAGAACTTGAAGAAACCCAATTATTGGACGATGATGACTTGCCGACTTTAGTTGAAACAGAATATATTGATGAGCTCCCTTTTTCTATTACTTATCTTACTTATCTTTCTTGCTGATACTTACTGTACTATATCCAACAGACAATTTCTTACATAGTCAAGTCGCAGCGCTAGCGCGTCGCCAACGCTTAGCGCACTGCGCAACTCTTGCCAAGGGTTTTTTGCTATGATGACTTACTGAGCGTTTCCCTTTGCAAAATTTTGCTAAAGATTCCCATCCAGCTATGTTTACTTCTCAGTTTACTTAAAAGACTTACTCCCAATGATTCAGAAGCAGATATATATATATATAAAAGGAGCGCTAACAAAAAGAAAATATACAGAAACGGCCTATCTACGCTAAGGTTCGTTTACTCGCTAACATCGTCCATCGACAGGGAATTGTCAGTAACCGGCAAGGAGGAATCGCGAAGGGGAAGCAGGTTGCCCGGCAAGATGTTATTGGCGGTTTGCCAATCCATGGCAGCTTGGCAATCCGCTTGGTAATCGCGCAGGACATGCAGGCTGCGACCCAAGTTAGAATAGCGCAAGCGAAGCGCCATTAGCTGGCCCCGGACTCGTTCCCGTTCCCGCTCCATTGCTGACTCCATGGTTGCTGCCCTCCTCAAAAACCTCTCCAACATCTCCCGCGGATTAAGCGCAACGACCGGATAGATGAGGTCTTGCCCCAGCCAGTTAAAGGCGTCGCCAGTAACCGTTGGCTGAGGCTGGGGAGTCCAGGCAGGGTTTATCCTGGCAACGACAGGTCGCCTGGGCTCCAACCCGGCAACGTCCTCGGGGTCAGACACCTCCCAAGGGGCAGTGTTACCATAGGGAGGCAGCCAACGCCACTCAGGCTCCTCCCGGGCAACTCCTGCCGCTGTCTCCACTTCTGCCGCTGCCTCCTGTTCTCCCGCTACCTCCTCTCCTCCCGCTACCTCCCTTGCCGCTGTCTCCTCCTTGTCACCTTCGTGCTGGGTCGCCAAGGTCTCGTCTGGCTCCCCATCTGCGTCCTCATCACCAGCCATTGCCGAGGGACTCCCTTTGCCCCCTGGTGTCGCCACCGTTGGTGCCGCCTCCTGAGGCTCTTCCCTTGGCAGCAGGTCCATTACCACGTCGTCCTCGTTGGCAGCCGGCAGAGAAGCCCCTCTCAGGTGGATTGGGGAAAGCAACTTGCTGGGCCCGGCTTCAGTGTCCCTTGGTGGGAGGCGGCTGGTGGCAAGTGCCTTCTCCAGTTCCTCCATCTCCACGTCTCCGGGGGTAGAGGGAGGAGACTCTACCCATGCACGTTTGGCCTTGCCCTTCCCCTTAGCAGGCAAAGAGACTTGTCTTTTTGAAGGGACTGTAGTCCCTTGGCGCTCCCCGGCGCCATGGTTGCCGACAGTTTTGTTTTCGTCCCCTTGACGCGTCGGCAGCACCAGGGAACTCTTGCTGATTGTTGCCGCATCTCCAGCGGTCTTCTTCTTCTTCTCTCCCTTGATGAACTCTTGCGCTCTCTTGACCAAGACGGCACGCTTGAAGGTGCGTTCTACTACCGCGTCGGGAGCTCCCCCGCGTTCGCAACTCTTGGCGCCATCCAGAGTACAAGCTCGTTTAAGGGTCCCACACCGATAGCAGGGCTGACCGCCAGTAGGGTACCAGCACCCCTCTGGGTCGTTGTCAGCCCAGCATTTGTTGCACTAGTACCTAAGTCAGCAAGCACGGTAACAGAAAAGGTGCTAAGCTTACCGCCCCCTGGGAATCCTTAAATTCTTGCCTTGCCATGAGCGCAACCGTCTTCTTGTTCTTCATCTCGGGCAAGACAACTCCTGCATCCATTCCCTCGTCAAGGACGGCGTCTTCCCGGTGTGGCACCAGCAGACTCTTCAATTCAGAATCGGTAAAGATAGTCTGCGTTGGCGCCTGCAGACATAGGTTGGTAAACAGTGCCTGGGTCTAAAAAGAACACTTACCACGTACTGGGGAGCCTTTCCCTTGCAAGACTTGGAAACAGTGGTTAGCGTGGCACGGCAGTGGCAAGAATAGGCAAAAACTCACTTTCTTCAAAGCCTTACCCGGCTTTACTGGGGAGCCCTTCCTGCTAGCCGGCAGTGCTGGGCTCTGTGCACTGCTGGCGTGCAAAACCTTGCTCTGTTCCTTGGCGACTGGTGCCCTCCCATGGTCGATCTCCTCCATCTCCTCCGCCAATGCCTGCGCATGTGCCCGCTCTTCTAGCGCCCTCATAATCTCCTTAGCGTCATGAGAGGTGGCAGTAGAGAGTTCCTCCTCCACCTGCATCCATGCCAAGGGTGCCAGCACCTCCTGTTTACTATGGGGCGACAAGTCAGACCAAAGCTAAGTCAAAAAAATGGTTTAGGAATACTTACTCAGGCACAGGTGCGCTTACCGTCATCGGCAAGGCACCCAAAAGGATATCCTCCAATTTGTCCTCAATGGTGGGGACAGGAGGAGGCGCCTAGGGACCCAATCAGCTAGCGACACGGCAAGGACTAAAAACACTTACAAAGCAGGAAAAAGGCGCTAACCAGTTGGCGCCACAATTGTCAACATAGCGGGCTCGACACCACTCCCGCACCTCGATCTCCCTATCCCACCCTACGCCAAGAACGCGAACTTCATACCAGCATTCCAACAATTTCATCACGGCAACGATCAAGTTTGGAGGTGCCTCTGCGCCCACATCCTCGATGCGCCTAATGAAATTGTTTGCCTTGTCGATATAGGCGGAGGCGGCATCTTGAGCCTTGCGAGACGGTACGGGGGGCGGAGTTGGAATGCGGAAAGACATATTATTTTTGAAGAGCGCCAGGTAAAATCAGAGGAGAGAGGTGAAGTCCAAACTTATGCGCCAGGACTATAAACCAAATCTCAAGAACACACGGACCACTTGTCACAAAAGCGGTAATGGTAGCCTTATTTGGTGACTGAGGACAGTCAATTTTTCAGTTGGGGGGAGATGATAGGACCCCATACAGGATCAGCGCATCAACGGCAGGCTACAGCAACGTGGCACCGACTCAGGATACCTTAGCGCACGCTAATTATCCAATTTTGGCAATATTTGATGGCCATGCATGGCAAGAAGCAGATCAGATCAATGATAGCGCCGACGGCAGCAAGAATGACAACTGACAGATGGCATCTGTCACTAACGACAGCGCTTAGCGAAAAGATTGATGATCTATCAAAAACTGATGGACAGCTTGGCGTTTGACCTTGGCGGCTGACATTGCTTAGCGCCTCAATTTGGCGCCTGACATCGCTTAGCCTTTTGGACAGACAGAAGGGTGATGAACTGATGGTTTAGCATTGCAATCTGCCACCTGGCGCCGCTAAGGGTCTTGAATGGATGGCAGAGATCTGAAACCGTTGGAGCTACCCCTATAAAATTTTCTAGTTTACCACACCTTGGCGTCATTAGTCACTGGCGACGGCAAACTCATTGTAGTATAAAAGCACTTCCCGACTTGTACATAGGAACCATCGAACAAGAGACCAGAGTTTCCTGCTCCCCTTTTTTCAGTCTCCCTTACGCTCGAAATCTCATTTACAGTCAGCAACGTCGAACTCATCGGCAGTTGCAGACGCTTGCCAACACTCGACATACTCGCGCCTTGCAATTATGGCAGGCATTATCGATGCTTAGACTTCGCTAAGCATACCGTGCTCTTGCCACTCACATTGCCGTGTCACTTACCGCTTCTTTCATAGGCGCTTTACCTTAGCGCTTTACACTTGCCGACCCCCTTACCGACTTTTCCTTATTTTCACAGGTGCGTTCTCTGGGACCTGCCCGGGACTCTCCACATCACTTATAGCACGCCCAATGCAAGCTTTTGGTACAGTAACACTATAGTTATATTTGTTACTGACCAAACTTTGGGCGTCATCACCACGTACATGGGATGTCTTGGCCTCCTGCGGTGTGTATTCCTAGCTGCGCCGTCCTTTGTTTCGTTGTCTTGCTCCTTCTTCTTCCTTCCCTCCTTCCTCTGCTCCTTCACTCCCTCTCATCTACCTCATCCTCCACCAGACCCTCTATCTCTTTCCTGTCCCTTTCCATCCTCCTCCACCAACTCTCCTCTGCCTCCTCATTTTCTTCATCATCTATTGTCGGCATCGTCTTCCGTATGTTCTTCGTACCTGTTTTTGTGAACGCTCCTGACTTCCCTAGAAATTTCACCATGGCCTCGATTCCTTTTTTGGTGCCCAGCAGCATTCCCAATTCCAGCCATTCATCTGCCTCGCGCAGTATATGTCGATATTCTTCGTACCTCGGGCATACTTGAATGATGTGTTCCCTCGTCTGGTATCGCTCTCTGCAAGGGCATCCTATGGGCTTGTTAGTTACAAACTTTGCGTAGTACTCACCAATGAATGCGTGTTTTGTCTGACATTGCATGAGCCTCCCAAATACTTCTCTCGGGGTGCAGGTGACCAATGAGCGAAAGACATAATAGAGTGCAAGATATTTGATTTTGACAGGTGTACAAGTCCAAGATACATAGTCAACTACATTTACTTTTGAGATCTTATAGTACGTTTTCCAGTAGGCTGTTCAATGTCTTTGGGTGACTGCTCAGGTGTATTCAAATTAGGCTTACCCCAACCTCTACTCCCCCTACCCCTTCCTCTTCCAGCAGCTCTGCCACAACTGCGACTTGAACCATGGTTTCTGGGCTGAATCAGCTTTGAAGCTTCTTGAGGTGCTGCCTGAACCGAATCTGGCAAATCCATCTGCTCGTGAAGGGAGAGTGTTTCAAGATCAACAGAACCGCAAGGATCTTGAGAGTACCATGTGGGAGCAGGCTCGAACTCATCTGGATTAGCACCAGACTCTTCAGATTCTGAGTCAGATAAGGTAGTTGAGCCAGGAGCAAATGCAGCTAGCCGCTGCATAGCTGACCCCGACATTGACGGCATACTGCTAGCAGACCAAATCGAGGCAATAGAAGATACAGACTGCTCTAATATGGTTGTGAGAGTGATGGAAGTCTTAGCTGAAGCCATAGTTGGACTCGAAGCCTGCTCTATTATTGGCATCAAACTTGCAGATTGAGGTGCCCTTGGAGGTGGAGCTACTTGTGTAGCAACGTGTTCGGAATCTAAAGAATTGCTTTGAGCCCATTTGAAATCTTCTTCTACATCTAAAGTGCGACCTTGACTAGTTGCATTCAGCAAAGCCTGCTGCGCAAGTTCCTGCTCATTGCATGCAAATGGTACACTTGAATGATGCACAGCATCAGGTACACCAGCAAAGACTATGCGATCCCAGTAGGCGAAGAGATTGGAGACCCAGGAATTGCGATCAATAGTCATTTGATCAATAAATTTCTTGTGTTCCCGAAATGCAGTACCATAAGAAATGTGTGTTATCTTGCCTATAGCAGAAAACTCTTTGTCAGCTGACAAAAGATAGACGGCCTATCAATAGAAATAACAAGTCAATATTACTACACCGTTACTTATGACTGCAAGTACTTACAATATTGACTGATGCCAAAATCAATCCTGATGTGGTCTTGATACTCCCCCATTTCATTCTGATCACATTTGAAGAAATCTTCCCAGTCAACAAAGAGCCTGGCCCAAACAATAAAAACTGAGCAATCTATTGAAATCCTCAGTATGAATAGTCCAACAAAGTTGTAGTAATATAGTATTACCTTCATCAGCACTTGATTCTTGAACATTTCATCCGCATAAAGCTTCTCAGGATTGGAGTAGATAATTGGACAGAACAGATTATATTTCAAATTTGCATCTGTTGGTTTGTGCGAAATCAAGCGAAGACAAGATTTATCATTGTGGCAGTTGTATGCTTGATCCCAACAAGCACTAGAGATGTTGAGTCCTGCAAAGATCTTCTCAGCATACTTCCGAACATTTGAAACAGAAGTAGAGTGAAAAGATTGGACTTGCATGAAAACCTAATATATGTTAGAATTGATACTAAGGAGCGCAATATAACAAAACTCACTGCATCTCTGAAAGGTGGGAGATGCTCAATAAAACTATGAAACTCTGGAAGCATCACATCGTAGAGCTCATATGTGGCACAGAGAGTATATAGAGCAGCCTTGTCTTGAGCAGATAAGGTAAGAGTTCGATTGAATGATGGGCGCTGATCAGGGCAGCGCTGTAAAAAAGCAGCTTCATCTGGCCAAAGCTCATATAAAAGGCCATACTTCTTTGAAAGGCGCACAATTTCCAACTTGTGAGGAATAAGGTGAGGGTGAGTAAGCCATTGAACTTGATTGGCTGTAGCATTTGCAGTATCGCTATGCTGATTCAGAACTTTCAATGCACTAATCTCATCCTCTAGTCATGAAATTTCATTGCGCTGATCAACCAATACATTGCGACAAGCTGCAAGTACCTATAGCAATAGTAAGTGCCACTGTGCGAAATAGATAACAGTTGTTGAATAAACTTACATTTTGTAGTTCTGAAATAGTGGGTGAGCGGGACCCCAGTGCAAGAAGAATCATACCAAGAACGTCGTCAGTGGTTAGCAGTTTAGTAGACATAGAAGGCAACTGTAAGACTTAGACAGCTATTAGAAAAAAACAGCACCTTATATACCAATAGCGGCTATGTTGCAATTCCGAAATGCATGTCTGATTCGGTGGAAGAATGTGCGATGGTCAACTTGATAATAATATAATAATAACACTCATCAATCAAGAACTTATTATGACAAATTGAAAGTATTAATCACTAATTTTCTCTAAATCTGCTCCTCCGCAAATCCAGTCTAAATCCAGAAGCACAATTCAGACTAAAAGTGTTGTGTGCTGCACCTGGACCCTAGGCACAGAGGTGATTCCACTAGTGGTGCACACACATTTACTCTGCCTTGCACCTGAACTTGAATTGTTTAAGAAGTTGACATAACATCTGTTATCCCAGACGATTATTGTGCAAGGCCAATTTAAATACTAAAACATCATGATAAAGTCAGCAGCAAATTATCAGAATCGGAGAGATTTTGACGACAGACTTAACAATCATTAATGATAATATCCTTCAAAGTAATTTAAACAACCTCCAACTTGATGCCGCGACTAGTCTATATTAGCACTAAGGATCTTTCCGCCTTGATGATGTACGAGTACCGGCACAAAGAAGCTTAAAGATTCAGATAATAATAAATGAGCGAGATTCAGAGTCCATGCAAGAATGCAGCTTGCATGATTATTAATGTTCATAATAGAACTCTCCGGTCTATTGACAAAAATAACAGCAGCTTAGATGGAAAAATGCAAACTCCCAGTAACCAGTTACGTTCAAGCTAATGGCAAACAGCTCGTATGATTCAGCTAGGCCAGAATGTTGTGGCTGAGTGCCAGAAGCAAACAGGAACAGTATCCAGAAGTGCAAAGGAGATGCGCTCAGAATAGCAGGCAAAAACTTACCACATTCATGATTTAGAGGTTCACCAATTCAGCGAGTCAGAGACCATGATTGCAACTGATGAACTTCGTTGGCTTTCTCATCACTTAGCAGGTACAGGATAAAGACTCAACAGGATGTAGACAGAACACATTTCAACGTTTTTGTGACCACCGATGAGTGCCATTCCGGCGGCTTGTTGGGCACATTGTATGGCTTGATTGTACAAAGAGGGACGTTGACCATAGAACCTAGATGCAATGGTGCAGACTGGAACTACATTGAGCTACCAAAAGAAACACCAATTCAGATCATCACTCACTAACGGTGAACAAGAAGGGACTGCGTCAAATGTTCATCTCATTATTGGGTTTGGAGAAAAAATCATTCGGGCCCAAGGAAGAAGAATTCACATCAGTTGGGGGCGAGAGCACAGGCGATTGAAAGGCCGAGGATGACGCTAAATCCTGACAACAGAGGCTGCTGAATAGGGGCTTGAGCTGTGTTTGGAGGCTGTGACCGCATTGGGCGGTAGGCCTGATGGAATGAGTGGTCGGGGTAGAATGAATCATTAGTCGCTCTATGCTTAGTGTCAGTGAATTCGCCATGAAATAAGACATGTTCTTACATTGAGTTGCACAGCCCAGGTGGCGGCGCCATCCAAAATGGTTGGGGTTGTACATCGGACTTCCATGTGCAAAACAGGTTACCGGTTGAACCTGGGTCTGGATGGAAAATCCAGTGTCCATGACTGCGTGGACTTCTTTCCCTGGTGCGTCATCTGATGGTGCTCATTTAATAGGTAACGGTCGTGGGAGAAATATTGTATCAATTTCAGGTATGGATCCTATGCCCAGCAATGTTGACGTCAACAAGATAAACCAGATGCATTGTAAGGATAACATATCCAGGGCACATAGACCTTCAAATGCCTCCCATAGCTGCGGGTTCAGGCTTAAAGCTTGTCGAAAACTAGGCAAAGCTTTTTTGGGAAGGTTGCCTTTGAGTGCCATGGCGCCCAATTGACACTGCAGTGCTGCCTCTTGAGGGAATGGGTTTGCAACTCTCTGACTTGTAGATGCTAGCAAATGAAATGCGCGTCAATATTTACATCTATCTTCAATAAAGAATACGCACCAGACAGGACATAATTCTGGTTGTGCATTGATGCTTCCAGAGCCTTGCGTGCCTGTCAATATCGCCCTAAGGCAGTGCAGCATTTGGCTTTAATTTCCAGGCAGCCACTGCAGAGATTAGTGGAGGGTTGGTTGACTAGGGATAATGCAGAGTATGTCTGTTCTTCTCGGAGAAGGGTGGTGGCATAGAGGTGATGCGAGTCGTGGCCGTGCTTGTCCAGGGAATAGTACCTCTTTGCATGAAAGACAGCAGTCTTAGTGAGATCTGCGTTGAGACATGACCACACGAGTGACTGATAGCATTGTGCGAGATGAGGTAGAACTGATGGGGGTAGGTCATGCTACATGCGGTCGCAGCTGGTCGTTGTCGATGCTGACGTTGGGAAGGTGAGTTTATTCGATGCGGTGGATGAAAAAGGGTTGTGTTTGTAGCGCAAGGACGGTGGAAGGACAGCAGGCGGTGGCAAAAAAACAATCAGAACCAGGAGATTGGCCTCGATGTTGATTCTTTCCAGCACACGTGACTCCAGCAGGTGCACTTTGCACGGCATTGTGGTATGACTGCAACTTGGCAATCAGATCAGTCGAATCTTTCATGGTGTTGACTGCAAGTGTTTTAGGAATGGATAGCAAAGTGCCTGCAAACTCCACAATCCATAGACTCACATCAGCAAGATGATGGCCAGGACAGATCCTAATTTTTTCTTGACTGATTTCCAATGAAAGATTCACAAGAAGCTTTCATACCTACATCCAAAACCAAACGGCCCATTTGGAAACAGCTCATTATTTCCTTCAGGTAGAGGAAGGTAACAAGACGGATTGAAGGTTTGTGGATCCTTATAGACTTTTTGATCAAGTGCCATGCCTCTGAATGAGTT
>QGOA01005528.1:1194-14747 GCA_003313075.1 Termitomyces sp. MG16
CAGTGTATATACACACCCTGCATCTGATTCTGCACTTGCGGCACCCCGACCCTCATACCTGGTGCCGCCGGTGCACTCGACGACCTCTTCATTCCGTGCGCATATCCCTGCGCCCACTCTGCATGATAGGACTCAGGTGAGTTTGGTGGTGCGACTGAATGGGATAAAGTCAACGCGGGTGAAAGGAGCGAAAGAGCTGGACTGTGTGGTGTCGCCAGCGTGGGGGAGCAGAGGGTAGGGCAGATCAGCGGGAGAGGTTTCGTCCTGAATTTACGTTCGAGGTTGGCAGTGGTGGTGCATGGAATGTCGAATTTATTGACTGTACTACATTTATTGACAATTTCCATTCGTGCCTCTCCCAGGCTTCCACTGCTTCCTCAAGCTCAGCACCCTTCTTCCGGTCTTTTTGCCGAAAGATATTTTGACGGGTCAGTCAGAAGACGGACTGCGTGCGTGCTGTTACCTGGTGGGGAGGACACTGAGCTCAAGTGTATGTGAATGCCTGGTGTGTACAAGGAGATTGAGGTGTGGGAGGTGGCTGAGTCGGTTAATTCGTGTTGACAAGGTTGGGCCGGCAGCGGTAGACGCCGATGAAGACGAGAGACGTTCCTGAGCGCGATCCGGGTAAACGCCAACCTTGGCCAAGGGCAAGCCTAAACAATGCGGTTCGACCCAGCAAAGTCCCGTTAATGCAGGAGGTGCTAGTATACAACGCTTGAATGACGTAATACAATTACTCCTTTGCCAACAGCACGCTCCCGTTTCTCTCTTTGACACTTACGAGCTCGACTTTCAACACATCCTCGACGGGATCAAGGACAAACTCGAAGCCAGCGGGAGCCGAGGTACGTAGCGTGGCCGTGCATGGGTCACCCATGTTACTCCCGAGCCTTTCGCAACAGAACAAAGACCTACCGCGCTGCGTAAAGTCGAAATAGAACTCGACGAGGCAGACGACATCGTAAGCCCCCAGCCGATTGGGCCCCAGGTGTCTGCGCTCGAAGTCGAGATTCAGGGCATACCGCAGTCGATCAGGGGGCAGTATTCAACGCGGATGGAGCAGGTCAAGGGTGAGCTCGCGCGGTGTAGGAAACGCGCAAAGGACGTGCATGTGCAGCAAGCGCGGGAGGATCTGCTTTGGAGGCGGAGGATCAGGGCGCGGATATATTGAGGACGCTGAGAGGCCAGAGAGAGACGTTGGAGACTGCAAGGGATACTGTGAGTTTTGGATAAACGCGTTGTACCAGGCTTATTCTGCGGATTCCAATATCGAGCGTGCATCTGGAACGATCAAGAAGATGATTAGACAGTGAGTCCGCATTTGGCCCTCTGTGTATGGCTCATAGACATAGCGATTCCTACTCAGCGCCATGACGGTGCTTATCATCTGCATCGTCATTGTCATTCTGTACTACAAAATCGTGCGATAGTTGGACTATTTCACTGGTAATGCTTCCTTTGTTCCTCGGCCAGCGACTTATATCTATTCCACCTGCTAAGCATACATTTGTAACTTTAATATTCATCTCATTTACGCAACAACAACCTCGACCTCTTCCCATTCAGTCAAAGATTCTGAGAGAATGGTGGCGTCTCCTCATTTGCGCGCTACGAGACGGATTCACAAGATGACCGAAAACAGCGCACGACAAGAAAGACGATACCATACAATAGCATGCAAGGATGGCTGCGATATATGCTATGCGCCAAGGAGGAGGCCCTTTTGTTACGAAGACAACGTATTAAAGCAAACGGGCTTATGGTAATGTCGTGATCGTCACTTGCAGCAAGACGTGACGCGGAAGGCGTCTCAAGGCCTTCGACGGGTGATCTGCTGAGGATCTGCTCTGTCATTTCTGGTGCATAGAGCCGCTGGCGTAGCTCCGCCGGTAGGCAACTCCATTGTTACGTTCCGCATGCTTCGCATTAACGCTCTGTCCCTGGATTCATTCGAACCCTACACGTATCCCCGTAAGTAACTGGCTTTTCCATATTCAATCCCTCTGACTCACTTCTTTTGTCTACTGCACTCTGACGTTCTTCTCCCAGCCACCACCACGGCATTGAAGATGCCATGCAGACTTCGATCATGTAATTGCCTTCCTCTTCCCTTTTTCGAACTCGTTGGCTGACGTTTCTCGTGTAGAGTATGTCACTTTGTGCAGGACGGGTCCTTTTAAGTACCCTACTAAATGTAATCCCGTCCTTCACAAGTTTACGTTCTTACGTGCTCTCACAAACTGAGCCTTGACACGTTCTTGTAACCTAAATAAGTTTTTACAGAAAATATATATTTTTTTTCTCAAAAGGGGAGTCTTGTTTGACTGTTGACCAACGTCACCCGCAATCTGCATTATGCCGTCCCATACTGTGGCTGGCGCTCTGGTTGTATCCTGGTCTACTTCCCCTCCTGATGCTTCTTGGTCTTGGCCTGCATGGCGTGAGATCACTGGAGTCCGACATGGCCTGTTTCCTTCGGATGATGCCCATCTCCCTCGTGGTATCAGCCGCGTCGATGCTAACGACATTTATCAATACTTCCAGTCTTATTCACTCCTCAGCTCTAAGACGGCCAAACTCGCGTTCGCTAATGGCTCTAATACCTTTCTCCTCTTGTCCAGAGATCCTGGAACACAACCCGTGTCCAACTCTCGAACCTTCGAAAACAGTGCGACAAGATTCAAGCTGATGCAAACAACGCGATGGCCAGTACGTCTATTTCTTACATTCCTTTGATTTCATGATACTTACCATTAACGCAGTACTGGAGTCTGAGAAGCCTTCAAAGGCAAGCGTTAAACATGCCATTTGTTCTGTGGCGAAGTGGCGTGACACTTCCGAGCTTTTCACACTGCGGCGGCACAGGAAGCACTTGCTCAGCTTCAGAGCGTCATGGAGGGCCTTGGTGTAAAAGTTGCCAGGCACCTTGAGCCCAAACGTGCGTGATGTTTTTTCATGTTCCGTAAGCCCTTGATAAATTCGGTCTCAGCTGGAGGACTTCAGAGCTTGGCGTCTGCCGAGGACGTTCAAGATATAGCTGCGTTATACCAAGACTATTTGGATGATATTCCACCCCCCAAGTCCGCCCTCCTTGGCTTCCGCTTGCAAGATGTAAAGAATCGTACTTAGAGGAGGTAGCGTGGCTGCCGTCGCAGTGTAATATACAGACATCCTCTTATTCCAGCGTCATGTCTAGATACTTGTGGATTGAGCAGATGTTCTTATATCAACTACAGTACTGCACCGACTGCGCGTCGCCACGTTTATATTCCCTCAATCTCTTGACTTGATCCCCTAATTACTTTTCTTTCAAAGTCCTCGCGTCGGTCCACGTGACATGCTCAGGTCAGCTAATGAATTATCTACGTGTTGACTTTCGATCACTTGCACACTCCATTTCCTGGACTCGAATTGCAAAGGAACATTCAGTTATCGCTTGCACAGCCGATCCTGAGGCCCGCATACCCGCACTGTTGTCTGTTAGCAGACACCAGTGGCCAAACTATAGACAGCTGTTGGCTGCGATCTCAACGCTGTCAGCGTTTTGACGCCGTTTCCAGACTTATCTTCGCATTGCGACTCCAAACAAAATTCATTGCTTGGTTGTGCTCACCACGTAATGCTAATGACGTTCCATGTAGCTTACTGGTCTTACATTTGCCTCCCTACGATCAATGGCCTTGCTGTCCGTAACCTTCTGGCCTCTATCAACTTGCTCTCTCGAAATGCCATTGTCGTATATTCCTATCAATATCTTGCTACATATCTGCGCTTACTGTGATCTAGCCGAATCAGTTACTGATATGTACGCTAGATCTATGTTCCAGGCTCTTAACTTCGATTCCAACCGTTTTTTTGTGCTCGAGCGTTATCCTATCCCATTGAAGATGTGCGGCTCGGATTGTTGGGAAAATCCCGAGGTTATTCTTATGTCAGACGACCGCCAAGTATTCTGCGTCGTTCAAGAAGATAAACCCGAGGATTACATGTACACGCTGCCCAACATGCTATCCGACGCGCAGCTCATGGCTGGAGCCATTGCAGTCGCTCAACACAATAACACCTTGCGCGACATGATGGGGCTTCCGGTGAAGAACATGACTATTTTGGCGATTGCGTTGGTTGGTATGGTACCAGTGTTTTATCGGGTTCCGGTGTCTTTGGAGCTTCAAGAAGCTTTCAGTTTTGGAGGTCCTTACCCAACACAGACCATCGTCAAGAGGTGCCGGATTGAAGCTCCCCATATCAGGGACAGTCTAAGGTTTATGCGTGATATTGAATACAGGAAGTATGTTATTCAGCATTAGTTGCTCTTTCGCGACCTGCTAGACGAGAACAGCCGAGACATCATGGCTTAGTTAACTACACCTTCCACCGTCGTCCATTAATATGTCTCTATTTCTTCTGTTCTACTCGTACTTTGTAATAACAATTCGTGTTTGTCCCAGACTTTGCTGTATAACTATGGCTACCTACTAGATATCGGTGACTAGCCTTATATCTGTCGACCAGCCGTGCTCATGTCAGTTGCTGTTCACACCGAAACAAGTTTGATGGAAATTTATCGTAGGATGAAATGTGATGACTTTGACCAACCGTGTGTTTCTATTGTTCAAACTAGGAAGGCGGTATTTTCGAGCGCTCTATGCAATCACATCTATTCGTTTTACACATAGATAAATACCCTCGATTTATGTTGGCCTGGATGGGACTATAATCTCTTTACTGCCGGTCTCCTTAGGTACAAGTCCCCACACAGTCTCCGACAGTATCATCCACCCGTGCTCGTCTATCACTCTATGTGCCCCTTTCGTTCTTTCGTACGTTCCCCTCCTTCTATCGTGTCCGTGAGTCTTTTGATACTTGATACCCGTACGTACAATTTGCCCCCGCTTCTTCAGATGTTGTTTCCGATAAGATAAGATCACGCGAACGTGAATCTTACCAATACCACGAGCAGCCTTCATCAAACTTTCCTTTAACTTTCATGGCTCCTCGCCTCAACAAACGCCAGCAGCGTGAGCTCGAGGAGCTCTCTGTCCTAGGTGCAGGCGCTAGGCCTTCGTCCGATGCTATAACTGATGAAGAGGAGATGGTGATGGAGTCGAAGCCGGCTGTTGGGTTTTCCAGTCGGGTGCGTGATTTGAAGTACTAGGCTGTGAGTCAACGCGCCTGAAATGTACGGGATAGTTTCTGATGGAAGAAGAAGTCAATGAGAGGGGAGGAGAAGAGGATGAGGAGGATGAAGCGGTACCGGTTGCATCTAAACGCAAGGTACGTCTCGGTCACTCAATGTTTCAAGCTGATTCTGACGTGCGCGTGTCGCCTCGCAGAAAAAGAAGAACAAAAAGAAAATAGACACGCAGGTCTCTATACCGAAGAATGAGAAAAAGGCCGCAAAACGCGCAAAAGCAAAGGAGAAAAAGACGGGAGAGGACGAGCTCGAACAGGCGTTGGCTGAATTATCGCTCAAGTACGTCTTTTCCTTTTCACTGTCCTTATTCATTCTGGAATACTTATCTTATATCAGGTATCCTTCTGCCGCATCCTCGACATCAACCGGGTCTCGCGCACCCCTCCCACCGCCGAACACGCTGAACAACCTCCTTGCTGTCTCCCTCGCCCACCTTGACTCTGCAGCCGAAATGCGCAAATTCTTTGGCTCCAGAGTCATTTCATCCTCCACAGATTCTTCTTCCATGGCCGGACACTCTCGGAACCCTCGACGTGTGGCAGCGATCAAACAGAAGTCGAACCTGACGAGACCCCAGCCAGGGTGGTGGAGCGCGAGTCAGAGGGAAGGATTGTCCATCAGGAGCTTGGATACGGCAGAGGCGAGGGAATTGGAGGGTAGACGGGGGTGGAATGAGGAACACGGAAAAGCGAGAGGGGAGGAGAAGTGGTGGACGGTGGAGTATAGCCAGAGATATAAGAGCTTGACTAAGCTGTTTATCCAGGCTGTTATGAGCGGACGTGTGTCTGATCTTTTTCGTCTCTTCTCTCATGTGCTGATCCATGATACCACGCTATGATAGACCCCGACGCATTATGGGAAGTCCAACGCAAGCTCCCCTGGCATGCAGATAACCTCCTTCAATTAGCGGAAGTGTACCGCCATCGCGAGGGTACGTTTTTCATATCTTTTCTCACTTTATGCCCAAGTTGACTTGCACACCATGCATAGAATACGCACAAGCCGTCGACTTTGTCGATCGTGCTCTATTCACATACGAGCGTGCCTTTATCGGTGCCTTCACATTCACAACTGGCACAAATAGGCTCGACTTTGACCGTGTCGAAAACCGCCCCTTCTTCCTCGCTCTCCATCGACAAATCACGTATGTCCCTCCCTTTGGAATCCCGAGACAACGTCGCACTGACTTACGAACAGTGACCTCCAGCGCCGAGGGTGCACCCGCACCGCCTTCGAGTTCTCCCGACTCCTTTATGCGCTCGACCCACACTCTGACCCACACGGTGCAGTTTTTCATCTTAATCTATTGGCAGTGAAGTGTGGAATGGGGGAGTGGCTGGTCGATGTGTATGACTATTATGATCGAGTGCGTGAGGGACAGGAGCGGAAGGAACAGGACGAACAGAAGGAGGGAGGGAGGGGAGCGTGGGGGATGTGGGGAAGGGGAACGGACAAGGATTATGAGAGGAAGAGGATGGATCCGAGTTTGCTTCCTGGATGGGCGTATGCGAAGGCGTTGGTGTTGAGGATTGCGGAGGGGGTGAGTGTTCTGTTTCTCTTCTATTATCTTTCCTCCCCTTGGCTTTCTGTGGGGACGTTGACGTATATTTCTTTCAGGATAACGCGAATTCTACATCTCCCAGCGCGAAGGCGCTGGAAGAAGCTATACGATCGTTTCCGGAAGTCGTACCACTCCTTGCAGATAAATTAGAAGTTGCTCTGCCTGGGTATATCCGCTCGCATCAGAGCTTCCGAGTTTATACAGATACCGGGTACGTCGTCCTTCTGTTCTCCATACCGCAAATCACAATGTTAACGTACCACTGGTGCTACAAAGAAACCTCTCACCCTCACATGCAGCGCTACAAGCTCTAGCGCACATGTACACTACCCACTCCTCCACACCTTGGAAGGACCCCTCATCTCCTTTCCTTCCTTCTTGGTTCCTCTCCACAACTACCGACCTCTTTCCCTCTCTACCTACAAGTTCTCTCCCCGCCACACCCCGGCGCACAGCCCTCCTGTCTCTCCTCTCCAACGTGGAGATACAGCGCACACTGGTTCGGCACATTATGGTTCTCGAAGGAACGCATCGGCGTCTGCTGAGCTTTTTGCCGAAAGATATCTTGACGGGTCAGTCAGGAGAAGGAGCGGGATTGGCCTGTGACCCTGTGCCGCCGGGGACTAGCGTGAGTCGTTATGATGATGTCTACTTTGAAGGGGTAGAGGACGTATTTGCGTGGAGTGGGAGAGGGGGAAGACGCGGTGGAGGCGGTGCGGTGGATGAGGAGGATGGGAGGATGCTGGAGATGATCATTCGGGATCGCGAGGTGAGGGAAAGGGTTCTGGTGAGTGCTTATATTCTGTGTCTGGTTTTTGCGAGGGTTAGATGCTGATACGCGGAACATGTAGCATTTTTTGAGAGGGTTGAGAGGGCAGTTCCCTGGTGGCCTTCGGGAGATGCTTGAGAGGATTGGACCGGAGGCGGTGGAGGATGTGTTGGGACAGGTACAGGGATTGATTGTTGGGGAAGAGGATGGGGAAGAAGGGATGCCGGGAGCATTTGCGGCGGCTGGTGCTGCAGGCGGTGCGATGGCAGTGATGGAGCACGAAGGTGCAGGTGTAGCTCTGGCTCAACCTGAGCCTGCACCTGCGCATGAAGAGCCCCTTATGCAGGAACGAGAAGACGAAGAGAACGACGAGGAATCGGAGGAAGAGCTTACGGTAATTCCCCTGCGTTTGTTCTTTCTGGAGGGTACTAACGTATATAATTAGGGAATGCAGAGGTTATTTAGGAACGTTCTGGGAAGGTTTTGGAATGGTGCTATCGGTGTTGCTGGAGATTCTTCTTCTGATGAGGATGATGCTGAGGAGGTTGGAGAACAAGGGAGTGGGCAGAGGAGGGAAGAAAGAAACAGTGATGGTGTTGATTAGGTGTGCGTTAGCACAAAAGACTGACTTCTGATTAAGTAGATGAATTTTTGTCTTGCATACAAACCGGAGAAGTGCACGGGCATGGCTGTGTCGTGCGATTATTAAAATGAATCATATCTAGGAAGACGACAGTAACATGATATCAATATCGACAAGAGAAGGCAACTCGCGCTTTCCGATGACTAAATCCCGGAAGCAAGACGGAGTCAACACCAGATCCATAGGCCGTTCATCGACAACGATCTCCGAATGAAGGGAAGATAGAACTTCATGAATCTTCGGGCGATGAGATTGCTCAAAAGACCAGCAGGATTCCATCAAGGCCCAGATGTCTTCTGTCAACCCCCTAACTGTCCATGCGCTGTCGAAGTGATCTGGCTGAGGAGGATGTTCGCCCGACAACACTTGAGATATCACTGAACTGTCATCTATGTCGTGGAAAGGAGAATTGTGGGTGAAGATCTGCAATCTGGTTATTCGGAGTAGGCGATTTTGATCGAAATTTGGGTTCCCACCTCATAGGCGACGCAAGCAAATGCGTAGATATCACTGGCCTTAGTTTCAGGCCTCCTTGAAGCTTCTGTGATGCGCAACAACTCTGGGGCTTGCCAGCGACTCATAGATCTGGTTGATGTCAATGATTCATCCGTGATAATGGTTGATTCGAATCCGAAATGAGCGAGACGCGCCCTTGCACATTCATCCACATAAATATTGGTCTGTTGTAAGTATTTCAGACCATGATCTAGTGACAACGGCTCAAAATACCCCTTTCACTTCGCCATGGACAATGTCATTGTCGTGGAGGTAAGCAATTCCAGTAGCCACGTCATGAAGCTGTAAGCTATCAGCAATGTGAGTCAAGGATCAGACAGGCTTAACTTTACCAAAAGAGTATGATCTTCAGGAGGTCATATTGTGAGGAACTGGACTATGGTGCCATTTTCCATCCATGGAGAAACGATATGCATATATGATTGGGAGTAATGCAGTCCAAATACAGGTAATAGATTCGTGTGAGATAGCTGGCTCCACAGAATAAAAAGGTCGGTGAAAATTTCCTATTGAGTATTTGACTATCAATCGGAAAGACTGCTCAATCTGAGAGGGTACCTTCACATGTGACCCATTTTTAATGTTTTTATGAAATTGAAGGGGTTTTAGACCAACGGTTCGCCCCATAAAGTTGCATTTGTAGTAACGTGGCGGGGATTCCTTGGCAGCAAGAGCAGGAATTTCCATCTCGATGTTTTCAGTGATGTAACATCTTGGCACTAGTCCTGACCTTTTCGAAAGCTCTTGCGCTACCATGATAATATTCTGTCTGAAATCAGAAGTGATACCAGATATATCGATAATCTCAGAAGTTGGTGTGAATAAAAGACGGATACTAGATGACGATGGACCTTACTGTCTGGAATGCATCAAGAAGTTTCTGCGCCTTCGTGCCTTGACACTCTAGTAATTTCTTTAACTGCGTATCTTCATCGAAAATTGCACCCAGACGAGTAATAAGATGACCCATGTTAGTCAAAGTAGCTCCTTGATCAGAATATCTTTTTTTTTCATCATTCAACAGATGGATTGATGATGATTGAAGCAAATTAAGAGGAAGTGTGATGCCGGTTCTCTTGGGATCCTTTGCAACCTCAAATCGCGACCGTAACGTCAACGCCGTGTCCTGTGGCCTCGGTGGTGACATGATCTGAGAAACACTCTGTACACGACGTTGAACAGCCCCTAGGAATTGTGAGTTCGACAATCTATTACAGTCGATTTTACCAGTACCCTGAGAATTCTGGAACTTTTTTCCCCGCGAGGCAGAACCAGTCGGAACATGCGGTTCGTTGTACAACATTAGCTTGTCTAAAACTCTCGTTGACATAGTTTTGGATTCGGACAGTGCTTTGGTCATCGATGCACGAAAATAATGAGGAGAGAACTGCGTATCTGGTTCCGAGGATAGTGCGCTCGTATTAAGTTGATTGAGAACAGAATTCATTGTTGGCCTATCATTTGGTTCTGCTCTCCAGCACCCCTTCATAATTGACCAAATTTCTGCAGTTAGGCCCCAGGACTTCCATGGCGGGCTTGAGCTCGGTGGCGGACTCGGCCGAACTCCCTTGACTGCGACATGGTACATAACGGCAGCATCATTTGGAAGGTGATCCAATGGAATACGGCCAGTAAAGATCTTTGGTACGTCAGCCCTGTCAGTGTCAAGGTCCCATAGCTTACCTCATAACAGACGCATGCCCATGCGTAAGCATCGCTTGGTTTGCTATTTTTTATATCAAAGTCATCCTGCATGGCAATCAGTTCCGGTGCCTGCCATCGAACTGTTCCACCCTTTGATGCAGCACCAGAATGAGATGTAAGTGTAAGGATCTCGGGGTCGGATATCGAAGAGATTCCAAAGTCAGCCACACGTGCAGTCCCCAATTCATCAATAAGGACGTTGGACTGAATGCAAAGGAATGAAGTATAATGCAACCAAAGAGAGCAGTGAACTTCACCCCTTTGAGATCCCCATGAATGATACCCTTGCAATGGAGGTAATTTAGGCCCCGAGCGACTCCAACGGCCTACAAATAGATTAAGGTGAGCCAAGTATGATGTGCGTGATAAGAGAATTGAATACAAGCGGAAGGCGAAGAACTTGGGGATTATCCTTGAGATACTTGCTTATATTTCCATTTTCATCCAAGGTGCGACAAGACATGGTCGATCTTGGAAACGATAAAGTCCATACACTGGGAGAATATTAGGATGGCTTAACTGTCGCCAGAGAATGGCCTCCTTCCAGAAATGCTAAAGATAATTCATAAGCGGTCACAGCTATCGTATTCATCAAAATGTAAACGACCTTCAGGACTAGCTGTTTGTCCATGGTCTCGAAAACACGCATAACTTTGATGCAGACACATCGTCCTTGATAGCTTCCCTTGTAAATATGCTTGTCCACCAGCTCCGGCTTGTTTTGCGTGCTCAATTCCATCCTTAAGCTCATGACACACTGGGTATAAACCTGTCTTGGCTGAGATTCGTTGGGTCGACACAGTGACGTGCTTCCGTAGTTGTTCATCCAAACCTGGCTGGTCCAAGAGCTGAAGAACAATCATGAGCAGAAAACATTCATTAAAAATACAAGATCATGAACCCATTGGAATAAATCTAGCAGTTCTTGTGCGTCCCGTCCCTGAGAACGTAAAAGTCGCTTGAGAGACTCTTTTTGCGTGATCAACGGCGTAAGTTTGGTTATAACGCTTGAATACGTAGTATCCATGTGAAGTGAGGCTAAGATGGTCCTGACGGAATCGAGACACCCGTACAATCACGCAGTCAAGTTTCTAACAGCAGATAAAAGGCAGTGCAAGTGAAAACAATCGTATATCTCTGAAGAATAGTACCTCTGAATTTAGGCTCCACAATGCTTTACCGACGATCTTTTGATGATAGGTCAGCGAGGAACAGAAAAGAATATGGGAGTAATAGAAAAAGATATACGCAGGATAGACAGCGGATTAAAAGGTCGAGTTGTTTATGCAAGTCGTCGATGTCAACGTGGCCGATGAAAGCGCATTCTTACGTGAACAGAACACATGCGAAAAAGTACTTTTCCTACAGGAGTCCGGATACTTATTGGAGCAAAGGTGGTAATATCACCATCCTCAGCTCTAATGTAAGTAATCGCTAATCCTTGAAACTGCGTAGAGGTTGATGGATGTTAGAACAAGGGATTGTTCAACGTATCTTCCATTTTGTGCTTCCCCTGTATTGAAGTTTGTGCAATTTGTTTCAACTCGCGCCAAGAGCAGATCGGTGTTACAAGACCACGTCACGAAACTGGACGGATTACATATGTAGAAAAATCCTGTGCATCAACAACTGGAAAATGATTTGTACGTGAGTCCTACCTTGAACGCCTGATCAGAGACTTTATATAGCTATATTGCAACTATAGCCGTCATAGTAAGATGAAAGGAGACGTTTCCAACAGTTCAAAAGAATTGCGCAATGGGGTTTGGGGTTGGAATCGAGGATCTACAAGCGTGTTAGCTCAGGTAATCAATTAAGGAGAGGTTTGGAATACCTGCACGATTCGTTGATATGAAGGGCACCCTAGTCAAAGCTCTCAGTTAATTATTTTTACAATTTCATAGGAACGAGAACTTTCATGCGTCACTTCGAATAAAACCAAGATGTGAGCACATTTGGGTTTTAGAATGGTTGACAATAATGCATGTGTATACGACAATAGTTGAATTATTCCAAAGCAAAAACTTCGTCCATAGCTATACGAGAAAGAGAGTTAGTGGAAGTAAAAATGAAGGAAATAGCAATAAAGAATGTAAAGAAAGAAGGGCAGAAACCCTATAAAGAGAGTCAGTGGATATAAAAATGAACGACAAATAGCGATAGAGAAGATAAAGAAGGGCGGAAATCCCAGAAAGCCGATGAAAATCAAGAACTGCAACATGTCGTCCTGGTGTTTTCCTGAGTTCTCTGCAAAAGGCTAATTTGCACAATATCTCCAGCACTCGAGTCTAGAATATGCATGTGTTGTGCCTTGAGGCGCTCTTCGTATTCACACCTCCTGACTACCCGCTGTGCAATATATTCAAATACTTCCGGGACGCCTGCGCCTGTCTTAGCCGAGGTAAAGAAGAGTTTGGGACCTTGAGCAGGCGGAGGTGGAAAAACTACATCAGCATCGTCCACTCCGTGCGTCGTGTCAGCAGTGACGGAGCTGTGGGTGGCCCTACTGTGCTCGCGGGCGAAGAGGCTCGGGGTGATAGTTGCTATACTGCCAGAGCTCGCACTATGTGTTGAATTGGAGAAAGAGGACATTGGTCTGCCACGGACACTTGGATACGGGCTAGGAGAAAGAGCGAGAGATGAAGATGAAAGGGATGGAGAGGACCAGGGCTCGGGAGAGCTACGAGCTGATTGATAGACATCGAAGAGGGAGGAAGATGGCGTGTGGTAGAGTGTAAGTGTCGTGTGAGTGGTGGACATTGTGCCACTGTAGAATTGCGACGCAGATCGAGAGCGTGACTTCAAGAGGTGGTGGGCTGGAGAACGAGAAGTGGAATAATCCTGATGACTCTTCGAGTGTGAGTTCGAAGCAATTGTGATGGAGTCAGATCGGTGTGGGTGGACTTGACGAGGTCTTGTGGGAGATTCGACCACTTCTAGAGGTCGTATAGTGGTATGCGAATCATGTGTATCAGGTTCTTCACGAAGAAGATCGGAATGAAGACTTCCTCGTGATACTGAAGGGGGGACAAGCTGCGCCAAAAATGACATAGCCTCCCCTTCCGTGACACGTTCCTCGCCCGGGTCGAGATCTGTTTTGTTGCCCACGACAACACAACAGAAGTCTTCCATGTCCTCATCTGCTAATGGAGCTTGGTTTCGAAAT